>JAHWFP010253819.1:0-12680 GCA_023313725.1 Lithobius niger
CAAATATCTTAATTACAGTGACCTTGAGCCGAATGACATAGAGTCTTGCCGTTGTAGAAGTGTGAAGTTGTGAAACAGCCTAGTTGGAACGGACTAGCGGCCAGCATTAGCAAGCTCACGCGTTTGATTTATAAATGAAAGAGCGTTCGCCTGAGCGTGACGATGTCACGAGCGGGCCAAGCAGACTGTCCACGCGTATTGCCTAGCTCATGAACTGGCGTACGCTCTGAGCGTCGAGCGTCACGCGTACGCGTCGAAATTAATATTATAAATGGGGCCTAAGTCCATCCAATCAGGGTTGCCACGTGATATTTTCGGTAAAAAAGGAAGCAACCAAAGAAAAAGAACGTTTGGGACAGGGGATCCCGGGGGGGGTTGTATCCCCTCTCCATCGAGTCAGGTAGTCTGGGGGAGTGCTGTGAGCTCCCACAGCGAGGTCAGGAAGCTAATACATTTTAGCCTATTTTGGGACCATTTCTGTCCTCTGGTGAGTATTCCAGGAATTGACAATTCAAATAAAGAAATCATATAAAAAAAAAAAATGAGCTTCCTCAAAAGCCCGAAGAGGGTTTTTCGGATGTGCCAGGATGTGCCACTCCAGATGTGCCACAGCGTGCTTACAAAGAATCAATTTGAAAAATTGAAGGAAAAAAACCAAAGAAGCTAAAAAGTTAAAAAAGTTCGAAAAAAGCGTTTTCGTCGGAAATTTTAAAAAGCGCGTGTTGCAACCCTGCGTCTAATACGATGTAACAATGCCTTTTTTGAATAGTTGCTGCGGCGCCAGCTAATTCAAACTAAAACCTAACTATACTGGCTGCCCGCAGCAGCAGGATTGTGTACGAGCGACTCAAAATCTGTCGTTAAACGCAACAGCAACATCAAACACCACCTGCGTGCAACAATTTAGACCTTAGAGACACGTAATCCTGTCCACATCGTGAGGGCACGAGAACAATGTCACGCGCAGCCTGCCACAAAAAATAAGCATTAAGTGTTGTGTATGACGGCACCTGACATATGCGATAGTAAAACAGGAAATTTTTTCTGCTATTTGCAAATGTGACAGACAGTATAGGTAATATTAAACGATAACACAACTTTTTATGTATTTCGTCTTGCAAGACTTTAGATGACATCCAGCATTATATCTGCGAGCCACCCAATTTGCCGACAGGCTTTTCCTTGGGTGGGGGGGGGGTAGATGGATGCTCCTGGTTGTATCACGCGAAGCGATGCATATAAAACGAAACTTTACCGTAGACGGCGTGTTTATAACACAGCACGAAACAACAACATGCCTGCGTCAAATAGTTTAAAGATTCCTCGTTGCTATGGTAACGTGAATCCTCGATACCGTGGTGGTTTAATGAATAGGCCTATCCTCTAACGCAGCTGCTACTTAACGGCTGCTAGAATTAGCATGGCTTTTCGATCAGTGTTCTTTGGTAAAACCATGCAGCTAGAATTAGTCCTAAAAACGAAAAATTAGGTCTAAAAGCTTAAATAGGGCTAAAAGCTAACCCCTTTTGAACTACAATTGTGATGGTTAGTGATAGATTATAATATGATTTTAGATTATAGTAGAGATCACTGTTGCTGTGCTTAATAGAGATGTGCGCCCAATATTTTTATTAGTGTTGTCAAGTTTTACACCAGTGGCAGCATTGTTAACATGTTGAATCTTTCGATTATTGTTAAAAACATTCGTTGCTGATGATTATTTCGCTTGCAGTTAAATGCTTTATTATTAGTATTTTTTATCTAGGAACGACACTTTACGTAGCAGTTGTAGTAAACAATGTAAGAATTACTAGCCGCAGCAGCCCAACCAACGGTGACAACCGTGGAAAGAAGTTAAAAATAACTAAACAGAAACTAAATGCTGGAGCAAACGAAAGCCTATTAAAATAAATATGATACGTAGCTTAGGCCTACTCGGAAAAAAAGGTAAAATAAGACAAAGACCAACATACAGCAGCAGTACGTCACACTGAAAGGCAAAGAGCCCAAACTTGGCTGAGTGAAGATGTCTTACAGATTTTTAAGGAGCATTCACAAATATGGTAAAGTCATTAAAATAAACACTATAATTTTGAGTAACTGTCTGTTCGCTCCGCCTACAATAGGCCCAAAGCCTGTTTCCCAGTTTTGGCAGCGTTCAGTTACCATATGATTAAAACGTAAAAAATATCTTTCTGCTTCTTATCCTGCTTCTGCAGGAAAGTGTTTTTAGTCACAACTCTGTTTGGTAAAGGAATATTCCGTACACAAATCTATAGGCTATAGACTATAGCGTGATACAAAAAGTGCTAAAAAAATTGGTCGGCCTGTAAAGTATGTCTATGAATGGTGTAACACAGGGCTACATCATTTACTGAGTAGGCCTGGAATTTAAGTACATGTTTGGCTGAAAGTTTTGCTAGAAAAGAAGGGTAGTGAGAACAATTTCAACTAAGGAAGAGTAGGAAAGACCTTACCTTAGGTAAGTAGTTAATACTTCGGTAAATTCTTTCCACCTAATTGGCTGTTGACAGTTTAATGCCTGTGGTGAACACCAATAAGGAACGGTTGAGTGGGCTTTGCTTTGTGGCATGAATCGGTTCAATTCTCAATCCCCTTCACCGCGAAACAGGGTTTCAATTTTAGTCTTAACCAAATGTTGCTAAAAGAAGTATACATGCTGGGAGAAGTCAAGCCACGCCAAGCATTAAAACTACTCCAGCTGTACTTTTCAAATACAGTAAAACTAAATATTCTGCTTATGTATAGTAGATCAAAGGGCAGGAGAGCAGCATGAATTCAAAATCGTCTAATCGAAAGAAAATAAATATGGGTAAATATGCCGTTTATAGAAATGGATCTCACAAAGCTAAAAGTGAGGTCGTACGGTTAGGAAAACTGCAATAAACTGAATAACATTAAAGCAAACGAAAGAAATTGTTGCAGAAAAAGGGTTAGAGAGAAAACGAAGCGATGATTTTGGTGCGATTCTGTTGCTAAAATGTTAAATCTTCATGAAACCTGACTGCTACCCTCAAAACAGAAGTAAAGGCACAAAAAAAAGAAAACACAGAACTGGATTGGCTTTTCCATCTTGTAATTGCTAAGAGTGGCCGCACACTAAAATCGAGAAAACGTCGTTGCAAAACGAAACGTCGCGAGAAATCGCATTTGGTGGAGAGACCCCCGTTACATAAAACTAGAAGGTGCTTCGCTTTGTTGTCGTGAGACGCCTAAAGATATCTCGCGACAACGTCACATCCGGTGTGTGGCGCTCAGCTCATTACTATGGTTTTGGAGACATCTGCAGCGTGCTGAGACAGGTTTCGGCAAATGTCTTGTCATGAGACGTTTTGTTGATTTTGGTGCGCGGCCACCCAAAGAATAAAAATGAACTTTTATCAAAACAAAACTTGTTAAGGATTCCCGCCAAGCTTTTTGGCTATTGAAGTCGTGCTATCAAACGCCAAGCTTTTTCACAAAGTTAATCCCAGCGACTAAGACTTTAAACGTTAAATAAATATTTGAAAATTGCGATTAACTTGGCGAAAGAGCTTGGCGTTTGACATCACGACTTCTAACGGCCAAAAAGCTTAGCAGGAACCCTTAATAAGTTTGGTTTTGGGCTAACAAGGACCTTTTCGAGTTATTTAATGTGACTACAGTAATCTTGTTGTAATTGTTATTGGTCTTGTTCTGTTTGGACTTGATCTCTCAGTAGAGATCGATCCGATGAACCGACTTTATATTTTTATGGTTTAAAATATTAGTAAAGGACTTAACCGTAGGGTTTGACCTCAAACATCCATGGAAAGTAGATTGAATTTGGTATGTAAGCTTTGTTGGATTTGGTCAACAAACACACCAAAATTCATTAAAATCCGCGAAAGCAAATCGGAGATCTGAACCTGACCTGAAACCATGAATTTCGTTTTTGGCTTGTTCTTGTTGGCACGACAAGTTTTTACTACGCTCTCAACAGATCAAACTATTTCTCCTATAAAGCTGGTTCTTAGCTCATTTTACAGGTATTGCTTGCTCTGTAGATGTGCCTTTTCCATAAGGCATTTTCTAATTGGTCAAGTGGTTCAGGGGTCAGGGAGCGCTAAACGACCAGATTGATTGTTTTGCATTGCTTTAAACAGTGTTATTATGCACATTGTCAATCGGCAAACTTCAGCTGCAAGACGTAAACTGAAGATCAAAGGGTTTGTTTCCATAATATTGGTTTGTGTGTAGGTTGTTTCGTTTGTATGTCAAAGTATCACGATTTAGAAAACAAAAATGCACTCCTATGGTAACGTTTAGCGAACATAAACTATAAGGTGACACCATACCACAGTGTAGCTTTCTAGCAGACCGTAATTTTATAAAGATACAAAACATTAAAACAAGCTAATCTAAACTGCATGGTACGCCAAAGTAGCACGAATTAGAAAACAAAAACGAACTCGTTTGATGCTTAAGGTGAGGTTTAACTGTGAAGTCAAAACAGCAAAAGAACATAAATAAACTTTCCTGTAAGGTTTCAGATACTGTAGTGTTCCTGTACTTTAGTCCACGTGAAACCTTACTGCTGTATCCAACCATTATACACGTAAATACAATTAATTTCAAAAATTTTTATGCCGAAATAAAGGGAAAATACTGTTAGGTTACACAATCGATTACTTTCTTGGCTAAATTTTTAAGTGTTTTTCTGTCACGTCGTCTACTTTCCGTTCTCCTTACTGGTGATACACATATAATTTTTCAAGATTTTCAAGCACTTTTCCAGGCATGGAATTTCATTATTACTTTTTAGGATATTTCCAGGTTTTCGAGGACTATGACGAACCCTGAAATGCCTTTATAATTGTGTTAGCTTACTAAGACGAATAGTTTTAAAACATTTTCCAACGATGTCGTTTAGCCAAGTCGAATGCACAATCATTAGCTGATCTATCGTGTGCAAAAGTAAAAATGGTAAAAACATTTGACTACAGCGGTAAGGTTTCACGTGGATTAAACAGTATAGCAACAGTGCAGTATCTGAAACCTTACAGGAAAATTTATTTGTGTTCCTTTGCTGTTTTGACTTCGAATTAGTTAACCCTTATCTTAAACATCAAAGGAGTTCGTTTTTGTTTTCTAATAGATATTACAATGCACAGGACCTTTTGAAAGTTATTTTAATGTGAATACAAATGTTGTTGTTGTTGTTCTTGGGACTTTTACTACAGAATGAACCGATGCACATATTTTCAATTTTAAAAGCTTAAAACGTATTAGCAAAGCCCAAGTTATTGTGTAATGGTTTTTTAATGTGACTACAATGTTCTTTTTGTTGGTACTTTTTGTTTTCATCTGTAAAGATCAAACCAATGAACATATTTTAAATTTTTATAGATTAAACTTTAAGTATTCAGGTTCTTGTGCAAGTTTTTTCATGTGACTGAAATGTTGTTACTGTTGTTGTCGGAGCTTTCTGCTTTCGAATTGAAACAATAAATCGAATTGTAAATTAAATAGCATAAAATGTAGATATTAACAAGGCCCAGGTCCTATTGAGAGTGAATTTGATGTGACCACAATATTGTATCTGTTTTGGGGACTTTTCGGATACCCATCTAATGAATGAACCAATGAAAAATGTCATGACATTCTATAGATGTTAACAAGTCTCAGGTTCTTGTTATAATTATTTTAATATGACTTTCAATTATTGTGGTTGTTACTTTTCACCTTCATCTCGCATCTGAATCAGCTGGCGAAAAACACAAATTTTCTCAACTGTGTTTATATTCTCCTAATACGCGATGCAACAGAACGAATAGTTTAATACTAAGTGGATTCTGTTGAGACAAGAATCCTGAATAATAATCCTATCCATAAAACTGCATCTACGAATTTTACTGCATGCAGTTTGATAAGAGAACTTAGTATCAAAATAAATATGAGGATACACATTAAAATAAATATCTACATATCTAGCCTACAATATCACATATCTTACAACCATGAATTTAATGAATGATCCTAATTAATTACTCAGCCGAGCGTGGGATACTGTAATACATTAGTACGTTATCTATACTGACTGGGCAGAACCCCACCCACGTAATTTGTGTCCAGTGCTGCACAGAACAGTGCTTTAATCAACAGGGCGGAAAGCCAAATCGGCTTGATAAGGGGTAAATGATTAAAAACACATGGAAACCCATTTCCGTTGCCTTTTGGACTTGAATGTCAGACTGCCTGAGCGGGAATTGAACCCTTGACCTTTGAGACCAATAGCCATAGGCAACAATTAAATGCTGTCTACAGTTGTTTTCTGTTGGACGTGTAAGTATGGCGTAGCGGTTAGACGTCGGCCTTTGGTCTCAAGGTCGATGGTTCAATTCCCACTTACTGCTGCACTTTTATTATTTCTGCCCAGTATTCTACGTCTAATTTCGGTCCCCACCCCTAAAACATTGAAGTTAGAATTTAATCTTTAAACTCGTTTCTTTCATGTGCTAAAGCACCATTGTTATAGTAAATTTGAAACAAATGAGAACAAAATTGCAAACGTTATTGGGTCCCAAACAGCAAAACACACATTGACAAACTGACAAACCGAAATTCAATCTATCCCTAACATCGCTTCGCTTTGCCAATCTTATAATTCTTTGATAATTTGATAATTCTTTTTCTATTGAAGTCTGCAGTTGGAATCTCGCTAATCTTAATTTTATCGAATTCCGTAGCAGGAATCTCTGAGGCTTGGGCGATAGGTGGCTGGTAAGGGTGGTGTTTAATGTACAGATGTAGTGACGTCACACTATTTTCATGCAAACGAGAAATTAGAACAATGCTCTGTAAAACCAGCCGTATTGGATGGGCTGCCCTCTCTAATCTCTTTTATCTAATTGAACTCTTGTTATTACTTTTATTTTAAATTTCGTTTACCTCCTCTTTGTAAATCTCGTTTATGTAAAATATTGTTCATCTTGTTAATCTTCACTCTCGTTTATCTCCTTTATCGCAAATCTGGTTTATCTGATTTTATCTCAAAAATTGTTAATCTCTGTCATCTCAAATCGTTATAACCCCATTATTATCGCAAATTAAGTTATTTAATCTAGACACACGCTAGTGGGTCGCGCCAAGTTAGGCAACAAACACACAACAAGCATCACATCAATTCAATTGTCGAGGATGTAAACCATTGTAGCGCGACGCCATAGCGTCAGTGTCTAATATCCTGAAGCAGAGTTTGCCACATTTCAGGTACTTGGGGGAAAATAATAATGCGGTTAAAAAGCTTAAATTGTGTTGAAATCGAGAGTAATGACCCACCTGACAAAAATTAACTCGTGTAGGAATGCCAGCTAAGCTGCTTTCAATGCAAAATCTGACCCTCAATAACGTTGCAAATATGTTACTACTAGTTACTAGCTAACTAGCTAGCTAGTCCGCTCATCCCCTTGTTAAATCCCATAGGGTGATTATTCATCGATACCGAGATAACGGGAAGGCTTCCAGCTATGAAATTTGACGAATAGGTGCAATACAGTACGAACTGCGTACCTTTTATGGTTTTGAGCCTGGTGGTGTAACGAGGATACCGTGGGTGGGAACATAAGTACGAAAATATTGTTATAACCATTGTTAGTATTATCGGCATCGTCTCTCATTGGACGGCCAAAGTTCGGACAATAACAACGTGTATACCGACGTACGTGCCTAGACACACACTAGTGTATCACGATAAATCTAAACGTTGCCAAAGAAATTGTATCACGTCCAATTCACACAAAAAAAAAACTGTAAAAACAAAGCAAAGCCCAAAACTGGTAAAGAGGCCACCAAGTTGAGAGTGGTTTGGCCCTTCAAAGGAGTGATACCAACACACCAAAACTAACTAAATAAAACAAATTACAACAAAATTAAAACCAAACCAAAAACCTATAAAGAGGTGACTAAGTTGAGAATGGTTCGGCCTCTAGGCAAAAGGTAGTAGCAAAGTTTTGAAAACCAATTTCTCGTTGGCGTGGCACTTTATTACACATCTGCACGGTAGTGGAGTTGAGTCAAATACATAATTTAAAAAAAAAAGGAGTGATATCATATCAAAAACCAAAACTGGTAAAAGGGGCCGCCAAGTTCCGAATGGTTCTTTCCTGCAAAGGAGTGATATCAACACACCAAAACATTCGCCAACTTAATCGCACCGAATAATACTTTAGACGTTAAATAAACTCTTGAACATTGCTACCGAAAGTAGCAATATTCTAGTTTTCATTTAACCTTTGAACTATTAAGCGGTGCGATTAACTTGGCGAATATTTTGGTGTGTTGATATCACTTCTTTGAAGAGCCGAGCCATTCGGAACTTGGCGGCCCCTTTTACCAGCTTTGGTTTTTAGTCTTCTGTACGCCGAGAAGACTATTGCAACGACTTTGTCCGTCCGTCCGTCGCTTTTTTCAACTTTGCAACAGTACCAGATATTGACGACCATTGTTTACAACGTCCATTGTTTACAACGTCCATTGTTTACAACGTCCATTGTTTAATAGACTGCTTCGTAACTAAATTAAATAATAACAGCAGTTGTAGTGCATGATAGAGGTGTGCGCCTCAACATTGGAAGTGGAGGAACTGTACAGAAGACCGGTGCGACTAGGCAGTCGCTGTTGCCGCTTGTTGATATGATAATTAATATAATAATTTAATGAATATCTCGAACAAAAAATAACACATATGCTATGTGTATTAAAAAAAACGCTTAATCGTAAAATGTACAGATGCGAGTCTTTAAAAACCTATTTCTGTATAAGCACAGATATTAGAAAAAGACATGTAAGCCATCTGCATCGCATTAATACTTGGAAAAGAAGCTCCAGCTTGGATTTTGGAATGCTGAACATTCTGTTACACATATTAGTACGATACTGATGGCTGACATATCTGTTCCTTTAGGTCAATAGGTTTTTAAAATGCTTATTTACATATATTATATGCTGTTACGCATTACAGGCTTTTTAATACTAATCCTTCATCAGATTGAACAAAAACTGGTTAGGAATAGTCAGAATCCATATGCATAAAAACGGTCACATTAATTTTGGTGTGAAAATTCATGATGGCGACCCAAAATGGCATCTAAAAATCGAAATATTATTTTATTCGGAAACGTGTATATTAACAGACAAATTGATATATATCCAACATGTGTCGAGTTCGATTCCCAAATTTTGTAATACCTGTCTTACAGGTAATTTTAAGCATTTTGTTATTCTCAGTAGTGTTTTCAGGAGTGATATCAACACACCAAAACATTCGCCAAGTTAATCGCACCGCTGAATAGTTCGAAGGTTAAATGAAAACTAGAACATTGCTACTTTCGGTAGCAATGTTCAAGTTTTCATTTAATGTCCGAAGTATTATTCGGTGCGATTAAGTTGGCGAATGTTTTGGTGTGTTGATATCACTCCTTTCAAGGGCCGAACCATTCGGAACTTGGCAGCCCCTTTTACCAGTTTTGGTTTTTGATATGATATCACTCCTTTTTTTTTAATTGTGTATTGGCGCAACTCCACTACTGTGCAGATGTGTACTATAAAGTGCCACGTCAACAAGAAATTGGTTTGCTACAATTTGCTATACCTTTTCCCTATAGGCCGAACCATTCTCAACTTAGTTACCTCTTTATGGGTTTTTGGTTTGGTTTTAATTTTGTTGTAATTTGTATTACAATATTTAGTTAGTTTTGGTGTGCTGATATCACTCCTTTGAAGGGCCGAACCACTCTCAACTTAGTGGCCTCTTTACCATTTTTTGGCTTTGTTTATTTTGCTTTGTTTTTACAGTTGGTTTATTTTTCGTTAATTGGACGTGAATACAATTTCTCTGCAACGTTGTTTAGATTTATCGTGATGCACTAGTGTGTGTCTAGGCACGTACGTCAGTATCCACGTTCTCATTGTCCGAACTTTGGCCGTCCAATGAGAGACGATGATTATAACAATATTTTCGTACTTACGCGCCCTCCCACGCCATCCCTGATACGCCCCCAGGCTCCAAACCATAAAAGGTATGCAGTTCGTATTGTACTGCACCCATTCGTCCAATTTCATAGCTATAAGCCTCCCCATTATCTCGGTATCGATGAATAATCACCCTATGGGATTTAACATGGGGGTGAGCGAATTAGCTAGCTAACACATTTACAACGTTATTAAGGGTCAGATTTTGCATTGAAAGCAGCTTAGCTGGCATTCCTACACGAGTTAATTTTTATCAGGTGGGTCATTGCTCTCGATTTCAACACAATTTAAGCTTTTGTACCGCATTATTATTTTTTCCCAAGTACCTGAAATGTGCCCAACTACGCTTCAAGATACAAGACACTGACGCTATGGCGCCGCGCTACAATGGTTTACAACCTCGACAATTGAACTGATGTGATGTTTGTTGTGATGATTGTTGCCTAATTTGGCCGCGACACACTAGCGTGTGTCTAGATCTAATATCGTTTGAGAAACGTAAATATTGTTTTTGCTTTGTTCAACAATGGATAGGTTTCCAAAGGATAACATAACTTGGTCCATTGAAGATCAATTCTTGTGGGGACCAGCTCTTCTCATTTCACCTCTTCTGCGAGAACGAGCAAACGGAAAGCCAGATGCCTACCTGCCACCTGGTAATAGGTGGTTCGACTTCTACACAGTAAGATATTTCTGGAATATACACTAATTCTTGTATCTATTTGGCATTGGGTTGCGTAAGTTTGTAACTTAACATGAATACACGTTACTAAACGTAATGCCATTGTTTGTTGAGCCGTACATAATTTAATTACTGCTACCCTTAACTAAGTAAGGAGACCCATACTCGGAAGTGATTTATCTGTAGCGAGAGTGCACAAAAAAGTGCTGCTCTTATTTATTAACAGTAGTATGTCATCAACACACATAATGGTCATGTGGTTACATAAGTTACTAGATGAAACAAGTGGGATGATGTGGTCACAACCTACGTGAGGGTGAGTAAAGGTTAACTGGTGGGTATGATCCACATACACCACACTAATACACACGTCACCACAATAATAATTTGAAAGAATGATATAACTTACAATTTGTTTGTAATAAAGATTTAAACAAGTTTACTGTCAATTTAATTGCAAATAGCCATTAACACTCAAACTTGCATAACCTAAATTTTTTAACCTTAGAAAAAGAACACATATACTGTGCTCAGTACACTGGCTTACTCTAGTGTAGCAGTTCCAAGAAATTCTCACCTACCGGATGGGTCTTCAGGCTAGAGGAATATTGTAATCGTTACACTAATAAATAACCATTTCAGATCTTGGCCTGCGGCTGTCTCGTAGCTCAGGCGCCGTGTTAGCTCCCCTATGCTTGCTGTTGCCAACTCGTCTCTTGACCACGACTTTGAAGTTCTGACCACTTCATCACCTATGCAGCTATCCAAATATGGCCGTGATCGCCGTCCACTGGTCCCACAGGCCCGGGCCTGCCACAACTTCTGGTGCCTTCCGGGCCCCTGGTCCTAGCACCTGGCCTGGTCCCTGACCCCAGCCGCTGCTGGCCCATCATCTTCCATGACAAAGGCCCTTCGTCTATTGCAAATCTTGCAGGTGGCTCTCCCTTGTTGCTTGGGTTGTTCTCCTCCATCCTTCCTCTGCGGCCGTGCTCAGTCGCACTGCCCTGCAGTCCGATATGACGAGGTCTGTTACATCGCCTGGTGCTTCCAAGGCCTCTACGTCTGACCTGGCCCCCGGCCCTGGCTCCCGGCCCCTACCGGCCCATCATATGCCATGACGAATTGAACTGATGTGATGTTTGTTGTGATGATTGTTGCCTAATTTGGCCGCGACACACTAGCGTGTGTCTAGATCTAATATAGTTTTAGAAACATAAATATTGTTTTTGCTTTGTTAAACAATGGCTAGGTTTCCAAAGGATAACATCAATTCTTGTGGGGACCAGCTCTTCTCATTTCACCTCTTCTGCGAGAACGAGCAAACGGAAAGCCAGATGCCTACCTGCCACCTGGTAATAGGTGGTTCGACTTCTACACAGTAAGATATTTCTGGAATATACACTAATTCTTGTATCTATTTGGCATTGGGTTGCGTAAGTTTGTAACTTAACATGAATACACGTTACTAAACGTAATGCCATTGTTGTGTTGAGCCGTACATAATTTAATTACTGCTACCCTTAACTAAGTAAGGAGACCCATACTCGGAAGTGATTTCACAGGTAGCTCAGCCTCGTTGCAGTGGCAGGTCTCTCTTCTCCAAGCCCATCAAGTCACACCCAGTATCATGACGATCCTCCTCTTCTTTCATGAAGATTTTGCCTTCTGAAATGAAGCTGTCGTGGGTTTCTTGTGCCTCACAATTGTTTCGACCTTCACCAATATCATCGTAGCTGTGACTGTTTCAACACGAACTGTGCAATTTTCGACGGAGAGATGACTCCACATACTTCAGCACCATACAAGGTCTCGTAATCGTTCAATCGTAAAGGCTCAAAAATGGGCCAATAACCTTCTTTATGGCCTGCGTCCGCTACTATCACACCTCTCTCTGCACCTAGAACAAGAACCCCATCTTAAATGAAGCCAGGCGCACCAGTCCCAACACCTGGAGCCATTCCGACCACCCAATCGGCCCTGGACACTC
>JAHWFP010253821.1:0-10220 GCA_023313725.1 Lithobius niger
CTGTGTTAACGCAGCCGTAAAAACAAAAACATTTTAGCTTCGTTTAAAAGAGTCTTGTCGCATTGTTGCATGAATGAACAGGCTTACGATCGAACCAAATTCTCCATTAGGCCTATCTGCTACTTACGAAACTAAAACTGCCGTTACAAAAATTAGGCCTAAAAAATGAAAATTAGGTATAAAATCACGTTACCATGGCTACGGTTTCAAAGGTCGTGGGTTCAATTTCCGGCTCAGGCAGTCTGACAGTCAAGCCCAAAAGGCAACGGAGATAGGTTTGCTTCCTTATTTATTTAACATTCCTCGAGCCATTTGGCTTTCCGTCCTGTTTAATATTTATTACCAGTCCACACATTGTGCATTTCCAGTACACAGTTAATGTGGATGATGAGCAGTAAAGTAAGGTTTAACCGATCCGAAGTCAAAACAGCAAAGAAACACGAATAATCTTTCCTGTAAGGGTCCAGATACTGCAGTGTTGCTGTGCTTTTTAAAGCATTTTTTTTTTGCATTCGCCAGACCATAAAATCCAGCAATTGACACCAAACTTACATACATTAGCATCATAGAATTTTGAATTTTTTATTGTATGGCGACCATTGGTTTTTGGACAGGTTTCAGGTGGGACCCCTTTCCTAAAAGTTTCTCATGGGTATGGACATGAAGCACTCCATAGATAGTGTTATCCTCACAAATGCAGTTTTCTGGAAGAATTTGCTGCCGACTTTTGTGATTACATTGGTTGGCTATTGTTGCTTTGCTGCTGTTTTGTTTTTCTTTGCTTCACTGATCGCTTGCACCCATAGCGATCATCTATACCATGCGCAATGGCTGTTTGCCGTGACGTCACCATGAGTTAGCCAATGACGAACGAGAACAACGGCTGTTTGGCCATCTGATTGGACTAGCCCAATCACGTGTTGTGCACGTCACAGCAAATAGCCATTGCGCGTGGTATAGGTGCACGCCAAAACAAGAACATCAATCACTTGCAGCTTTTTAAAGCTGATTTGAATGTTTGTCGCCCATTAAAAATCGATAAAATCACTTGGAAAAATAATAATAATAAATAAGACAAAAAACCCGATGCCGTAGACACCAATTCTGCCAAGAAACTTTTTCCTTCCTGTTTTTTTTTTCCCTATTTATAGCCATACACTCTAAAAACGCTATAGTAGCCTACATCGCTAGGTGTACTAGCTCATCATCCACATTAACTGTGTACTGGAAATGCACAATGTGTGGACTGGTAAAAAAAAATATTAAACAGGATGGAAAGCCAAAATGGCTGGAGGAAGGTTAAATAAAATACGGATGCAAACTTATTTACGTTGCCTTTTGAACTTTAATGTCAGACTGCCTGAGCTGGGAATTGAACCCACGATCTTTGAAACCAAAGGCCGAAGTCCTACCACACTGACACGGCAGCTCTGTATGCAGTATGCTGAGTCGTGTCAGCGGCAGCTCAGCGGTTTTGGTTCCCTCTTGAGGCAGTCTGACCTTTAAAGTCCAAACGGCAACGTAAATAGGTTTGCATCCGTATTTATTTGGACTGGTAATGCACCGTCTCTATCGGAAGTGTGGACTGTGACATTATGGGCTACATAAACAATGTACATAACAATGCTACACAACAATGCTATACAAGCAAAGTACTGCCAGATCGTGCGAGGCTGAACTGATGGTTCGCGATGATTCGGTGAGATTTGCCTTCCGTATTACGATAAAATTTCGGTGTCCAGTATCTTCGTTATTACTGAATACCGTAGTTTTCAACCTGCGTCGGAATAAATGGCAGGCACAAGGGTTTAAAAACCTATAAAATTCTATGGGAGATCTACGCCCTGAACTAAAACAGCGAAACCGAATAGCCTTTGCACTTGTTTTTTTGTTGTTGTTAGAACAACTCTGCTGCCATGCAACATCTGCCAAATTGTTTATCTATATGGGATACGTTGGTGGGAGACTGTTTTTTTTTATGACGGTGGTTGTAGGGATGTCTATCCTAGATTTTATACACGGGGTGCCGTCGTGCTCACGCAGCGAAATTATAAAACTGACAGTTGGTATGGTTAATTTGAGAACCCATCTACATCACTACGGGTTACTGTAAATAACCCACACTTTTACAGTGAGTTAAAATTCATAATTCCACACTTCTTGGAATGATCGAATTTTCATAGTTAGACACGCACGCGTGTGACAAAATTCGCAAAATAAAAAAACCAAAACTGGTAAAAGGGACCGCCAAGTTCCGAATGGTTCGGTCCTTCAAAGGAGTGATATCAACACACCGAAACATTCGCCAACTTAATCGCACCGAATAATACTCTGGACGTTAAATGAAAACTTGAACATTGCTACCGAAAGTAGCAATGTTCTAGTTTTCATTTAACCTTCGAACTGTTAGTCGGTGCGATTAACTTGGCGATTGTTTTGGTGTTTGATATCACTCCTTTGAAGGGCCGAACCGTTCGGAACTTGGCGGTACCTTTTACCAGTTTTGGTTTTTGATGGGATAATTATATACGCACGCCACAACATTTGCAAAATACTTATCGACGCAAGACTAAATGGACACGTTCAGGAAAGTCTTTACTTTTCATGTCTCAAATAAAATAGATGAAATGGCAGTGAACACAACACGCAATCACCCAATGCTAACCAATGACCAAACTAATTTTTAGTTTATACGAACACTGTATACCTAAAATCGCAGCCTAATTGTTAAACGCTTCTTAAATCCTATTTAAATTTTGAATTGATGATAGGAGAGGAATAAATATTATTTTGTATGTATTTTACCTCCATCATTAAAGTCTACCATGAAAGCCGAAAGTTTTAGGTACTTTTTGTCTATGTTAATTGGGTTTCTGAACTTGAAATTACTTACCAGAACAGGGAAGTACGTCTGACATCATCAGTAGCATCGAACATTTGAGTTAGACAACCCAATTTGCATGGACATTTATTCCAAAAGTACCTAAACTTTCTGCTTTCACCGTAGACTTTAATGAAGAAGCTGAACTACATTCAAAATTTACCAAAACTCAATTCAAAAACAAATAAAACACTGCAAGAAAGCCCAAATCCTGTTCACCACAACACAACGACACTAAGAAACGCTAGTGGCCATTTGCATAGGCTTACACGTCACACCACAGAAGTATCTCAACGTGTCACTCGTCGTGTATCTCATCGCGTAACCGTTTCCACCGCGAGGTACGTCTTTGGCGCGGTGGAAACAGTTACACGATGAGTTATCTAGAAATTATATTCAGTTCTATGGTTATGGCATGTTGTCTGTAAAAAATGGCTACTATCCTGTTGGTATACGTTCTTCGCCGTGCTGGCTTCCTATGGCCTGTCCCGATGTCGTTGTGTTGCATTGATAGGATTTGGGCTTCAGTTTTTTACTTGTTTTTTTTTTTTAAATTGGGTTTTGGAATATTTGTTATGTGTTTTAGGCTACTATGAAATTGTCCTTTGTTAAAGGCTAACGTGAAAGCCGAAAATAAAGCACTCTTTGAAGAATGTCTTCCATGCGAGTCGAGTTGTCGGACTCAAAAGTGTTTTACTACCTCTAACCCGCTATTGTCGTCTTTTCATCATTCATCATCACTTATACAACTGTGCATCATACAATAAACCAATCCAGTAAGAAGCAGTCGACGTTTGTAAATTACCTATTGATGATTTCCATGCAGTTCACAGCAAAAGCGTGACATCCACTTCCTTAATTACGATAGATATAAACTTATAAAAGAAATTACGTCAGTTTAATTGTTAGCTCACCAGTCGAAGACGCTATGCGCCGATACTACACATCGCTATGTACCAGCTTAGCTTCCACACGACTTGGGTAGGCTACTGGCAGAACACATTTCTGTATTTTTTAAATCACAAAGTGCATAAAATGTACTGATAGTACCCAAATCGTGTGGAGGCTTAGCTAGTACAGTGACGGGTAGTGTCAGCGCACAGTAGTGGCACATTTAAGGGGAAAGGCTTGGGGTAGGTTGGGCGGGGGGGGGGGGGGCGGCAGCATCAGGAGGCACCGTTTCTTCCCGAAAATTCTGGGCACCTTCCTTTTTCCTTTTTTTTTCTTTTTTGGCTGACTGATACTGCTGTCTTTAACATTGCTTTGCCATTATTTTGACTACTAATACCCCCGGAAATAACGCCGAAAAGGCCCCTTGACTGAAAAGCCTCGTTTAGGTAGCCTATAAGGCCCGTGGAATCCCCCTAACCCCCGTGAAATCTGAATCTGTCCTGGTACACAGCGTTTTCAGCGTATAGTCCTCACTCCGAGTGTAATCATTTTATAACTTGATATATTGCCACTAATAGCGGATAAGTCGTGTTTATACGTTTTGCGAGACGTAGTACGATTTCTAGAGCTCTTGAGCTTCTCGAAGAATAGAATAGTCCTATGTCTCGCAAAACGAAATCACAGCATAATTGGTTTCCACGATAACCAAAAATATCACTATTATCTGTATACACCAGGATAGGTCTAGCAAGTTTTGTATATCCGCAAATTTGTGTAACGTTTTTCTAGAGAAGGAACTGACTAAAAAGAGCCATTGTATAATTTATAGAAATTAAGAAACCTATCACAAGATTAGCGTTTTAGTGTTGCACACGTGAAATGCGTTTAAAATAAAACACTACCGTTCCCTTTGCAACACTTTATACAAACATGCTTAGAACGTATAGCGACTAAAGTGTTTTTATCTTAAAACAAGTGCTTATTTTACAATAAACTATAAACGTTTTCTTCAAGTTACACAATTTGCGAAAAATATGCTTGTAATATATCCTGTTTTTGTTTACACTAGTCGCTTACACGCGTCTTAAGCATGTGTTTCTGAATTGTTGAAAATTAAATGCTAGTTTTTTTATGTTAAAAGCATTTAACGTCTGCAGCATTATACATGCTAATGAATGCTAATATTCTGAAAGGAGGGCCGTAGCGAAGGGCAGTTGGTTGTGTGGGTGGGGGCGGGGGCACCATGTTGCCAAATTCTCTTAAAAATCAGCTAACTAGCTTCGAAAATTCCACAGACGCAGTCAGAAAAGTTCTTTTAAATTACAAGGATCCGACAAACTTAGTTAGGGAGTCCGAGGATAAACTCCCCCAGCAAAGTCCAGCCGGTTGGTTAAGCATATTACGCTATTTAGCGCCTGTTTCTGGCTTCCGGTGACCACATTCACACAACAAATTGTCAAGCAAATTTCGGTGGTTTTTTTCTTATTCTTTTTTTTAGCACGGCAAGTTTCGTAAAAACTGAATTGTGACTATCATGTTTTTTTTTTTTTAGATATTTTCTTTGCAAGTTAAATTGTAAAATTGAGTTTAGTTCAAAATTATTTAAACCGTTCCGTAGCCAGCCATTAAAGATTGGGAGTTGGCGTAGTCTATATTTTGGACCTTTATAATCAATGACGATAAACTGTTGTGTGCTGCAAGCATGGACCGTAGAGGAAAGGTGTGGGGAGGGAGATGCACCCCTCCCCTGCCGGAGACAGGACAGTTTTTTTTTATGAACTATCAACAGGTGAAGAATAGTAAAATACTTTACTCAGTTTTATCCCAAACAACTAGGCATTTATTTTTCCATTTAAAACAAGGACGCACTAACATTGCATCAGTAATTCGACGTGTTGTTTGGTACATAAATGCTGAATGCAGTTGGAATGGCAGCATACCAACAGGAAGGACACAGTATACATTCTGAATGCGTGGTGCACTGAAAAGTATACATATTGCACATTATATAAAAAAAAAATCCGTCTCCTAACTTTTGCAAATAAGCGATCATGCGATCATGTAAGAAACGACCAGATAAGGAGTTCTCACCTGACGCTATTATTTTCGTTACAAAAAGTTCTTTTGCATCAAGCTTTTACACTTTTATTAAAATCTACGAACACCTTACTTTGCAAAAAATCCAGCATTAAATTGGGTCGGGCAGGGGATCGTACTGCACTGAGGGTACGTAAGGTTGATTACTTTAAATGTATTTACTCTGATTTATGTATTAACCGACTATAAAATAATACACGAAAATGTCACACCACAATGTCATGTAGCTAGTTTTGTTTAAGCTTTGGTGCTTAATTTTTGTTATATGCTGGATTTACTGCATATCTAGTTTTTTTTTTTTTAGAACGATCAAGTTAAAATAAAAATACCCTCCCTCCACGACACCAGTCTTACACACAATTCAGCGATATTTAAGGCTAAACAACCGTTTACGTATTCCCAGTATCCCTCCCCGCTGCCCATTTTTTTTTTCGTGGTCAGAAACTGACCATAGACCCTCGAAAACAGGCCCAACGTGAAGTCGAAATTTCCACTCTTCCAACACCTTTCTCGAATTTCTACCGGATGAAGGATGTACAGAAAGTGTACTCAGATAAATGAATTAACATACCGTACGTTTTAATGTTGTAGATAGATACGAAATGGGACATATTCTCATCGCCTGTCACTACTACTGAGCACGGACTTATACATTCTAGAGTTGCGCTTTTCAAATCGTGTTTTTTTTACACAATAAATTTTTTATCCATACGGCATACCTTTACTAGATGTAGTTTTGCTATAGTTTATAACAGTTGTCGCTGATTATCCCCCATGTCTCCCGCCTGTCAGACGTACAACGCAGTCTCACCTTCAACTCACCACCCTTCCCCCCTCACATGATAATTGGGTATTGCGACGCAAAATATACACTCATCGTCGGAAACAAAATTTCTTAACATAACACGTCACAGAACCCGACGATCCCGACGTTTTTCAAGCGTTTTCCGAGTAGCCTCTAACCAACCTTCGCCCCACATTTCCCTGAAGTTTTTCAATACCGCCACTGCCATTTTTTTTCCTAAAATTTGCGAATAGCACACGTGTATCGCTGACGCCATAACACTCCGTGTAGTGTACTATGGACGACGGTTTCGCGTTGAAAGACCTCGTTAGAGGTTAGCAAAGTTCAAATCGCGTAACTTTATTCTGTAGATCATAATACCTTTTGAGCTTCTACACTGCACTTCCCCCCCCCCCGGCTTTAAGTTCATTGAATCATAATTTTGAACAAATGTGTGTGACCCGATTTGCCTTTAGCCCTTTTTTGGGCACAATGACACGTTGAATTAAAAAGGATGAAAAAACAAAAGGTTTGGAAATTCACTTCATCCGCTTTATTGGCTGTAAAGAGGTTGACTTTCCACACAGTGATTATTTGAGTGTTTACGTAAGTCAACTTTTGTAGATTTCTCCTTAAAATTGTTGCAGGTGATAGCACGTGTCATCGAACGGTTCTCATCACATCTAATACGTGTAGTCCGGCAAAAGAGAAAAGTGTTGATTTTTTTTTGTATGTTGGGTGGTCGCCAGGAGTTACATGATCTCGCCACTTGGAATTAAATGTGACCTCGTGCGATTAACTCCTATTGTATCCAGGCTGGCATCACTATATAAATATGTAACAAACTGCCGCGCCACTCGATGCTTCCCTGCCCATCCATCTATCTTTACATAGCCCGCATTTCTGCTAAAGGGGAAAAGCCTGTTGTTCGTTTGCGTCTACAGCAATCGTCACAACCAATGGTTATAATAATAATAATAATAATACTAAATTTATTACCAAAAATTGGCAAAAGGATATCAGGAAGGGATGCTCAGTATCCACTAACACCTGTCCTAAAAATTATAATAAAGGCAAACAATTGTCATAATTAAAAACAATTAAAATAACTAAAACAAATTAAAACAATTGTCATAATTAAATACAATTAAAATAACAAACAAATTAAAACAATTGTCAAAATTAAAAACAATTAAAATAACTAAAACAAATTAAAACAATTGTCACAATTAAAAACAATTAAAATAACTAAAACAAATTAAAACAATTGTCACAATTAAAAACAATTAAAACAATTAAGAACAATTTTAACTAATATATTAAAATAGAAAAATATGCATAAAACATAGATGGCTGCTACAAAAAAAAGTTAACCACGCAGTTGTAGTAAGTTAAAATCAGAAACACTTTAAAAATTTCGAAAGATCAGTCTTTTTGAGACCACGTCTAAATTGCTGTAGACTGGTGGAGTTTACCAACTCCGATGGTAGGGAGTTCCACGTATGCACCACACGGTTTGAGAAGAAGTACTTTCTGCAATCTTTTTTGACTGCTGCTACTGTTAGTTTAAAGATATGACCTCTAGTATACCTATTGCCACGAATACAGAAAAAGAGATTTGGATCTAAATCAACAAGTCCACATAAAATGGAAAAAGTAAGGCGAAGGTCGGCATGAAGTCGCCGCAGCTCCAAAGACTCAAGGCCAAGGTGGTTTAGTCGCTGTACATATGAGAGGTTATAGCATCCTGAAAGATATTTGGTAAAAGATCTTTGTACAGATTCGATACGTTTGATATCTTTTAATAGATGGGGAGACCATACTGGACTGGCATATTCTAGAATAGGCCGCACATAAATGGTATAAGCTTTAATTAAAGTTGGCACATCGCGAGAAGTGAAACATCGCCTTAGCATGTATCCATGCTGGTTGTCGTAGCAATACCTAAAAATGTATTAACTGAGCAAAAAACTGTTAGAAAAAAACATTAGAGCTCGTATCCCCATACTCACAGCCCTGAAGGTACACGAATAAAAACGGATTAGAGTTCACTCGAACGCAACGAACTATAATTTGTGTTCATTTTGTGTATGCATTTTTATGTTTCAATTTTGTAGCGTTTTGCTGTTTATGGCGTCTATTTTGTGTGTGTTTGTGGGTTTACGTTTTGCGAATTGGAGTTCAAATTATAGTTCGTTGCGTTCGAATGAACTCTAACCGTTTTTATTCGTGTACCTTCAGGGCTGTGAGTATGGGGATACGAGCTCTAATGTTTTTTTTCTAAACGGCGAAGCCGTTTTTTGCTCAGTTAATTTGTTGGCTCTTTTCGCTTCCATTTTATATATGTGTCCACTGTCCACCGATTTTTGTTTTAGAAAAAAACGGAACATCAGAAATGGATTAATATTTGATGGCAACACATTAGCGTGTTTCTGGATTTAGCATGCGTCATCTCGATGAGTAGTTGATTCTGGATTGTTTCAGTATCGTGGCAACAATCGCGGAAACAATTCAACTGGCTTCCCGAAGCCCGCATTGAAAAAGTAAATAAGTCACTCAGTCATGTCGGCCGCCCTAGGCCTCAAAATTTAAAACTTCGCACCCTACGGTTTAAATCTTGAAGATTTAAGGAAAAATCCAGACCATTTAATTTTGGTTCTCCACAACGACCTAGCTAACTCAAATAACGACAATGTTAGTTTCCTGGCACCCAACCATCGTTGATCTTGTTCGAGTGAGCTATAATCCGATATTGTGCGCCTCGCCTATTGTTACCCAAGCCTCAGCATGAACTTCCATGTTAAACGTCAAACTTTGAACTACTATAGTCTCGCCCAGAATTGACATAGACCAACGAAATTCGGTATTTGGGGTCGTGTCGTAACTATTTCACCACATTACAAATTTTAATGACAACAATCAAACCGTTCGGCGTCCACAGCATGGCCATTTCTTGTTGTTGTTGTTGTTGTTGTTGTTGTTGTTGTTGTTGTTGTTGTTGTTGGGACTCTTTGCCCTCACCTGGAGACCGAACCACTGAACCGATTTTCAAGTTCTACAGCTTAAAACGTAGGTCTGGACAAGGCCTAGAGTCTTTCGCAGGCTATTTTAACGTAACTACAATATTCTTCACACGGAAAGCAAAATGGGCTAAAACTTTTGCTCTTACCTAGAGATCGAACCAATGAACCGATTTTCAATTTGTATAGCTTAAAATGTAGGTATTACCACCGACCAGGGCCTTTTGAACCCGATTTTGATGTGACTGCAGTATTCTCGTGGGCAGAGTAATTATTATTGCAGAGCACTGGGCAGAAATCATTAATGTTGCTGTTGGGACTCTTTGTCCTCGCCTGGAGATTGAACCACAGAACCGATTTTCAAGTTCTATAGCTTAAAACGTAGTTATGGACAAGGCCTAGGGCCTTTCGCATGCTATTTTAATGTAACTACATTATTCTTGACACGGAAAGCCAAATGGGTTAGAACTTTTGTTCTCACCTAGAGATCGAACCAATGAACCAATTTTCAATTTGTACAGCTCAAAATGTAGGTATTAACACCGAT
>JAHWFP010253822.1:0-13890 GCA_023313725.1 Lithobius niger
GGTCACTATCACAACCAGTTGAAGAATGGAGCGCTCGTGCAAATTAAAGGTGGTGAACTTGAAATACGATTTTTAGGGTTCAATGGTTGCTTTTACCTAAATGATGTATGTCATCTTTCCTGTCCAAACTGCGTGTTGAACATTTTAAAATTGGATAAGATAGTATTGTTGGAAACTTACGTTTATGTGACATTAAGACATTGACCGTTGCAGGTTTACGCTATCGCCGCCGCGTAAACATAATGTTTTATTTTATATTTTCGCCTTTGTTACTATTTAAAGTTGGCACCCCTTCTAGGATGTGTTCATATGCCTCAAGGAATACCTGGTCAAATGTTTGTGCTTTTGTCCAGCGTGTAACGTTTTTCCCTTAAGAGATTGGATTTGTCTGGAAGACTGGACTAATACCGAAGAATATGAATCGGACAACAACAGGAAGCACAATTTACTGTTCATCGCATCGTTTGTAGAGCCACTCACCTCTTACGTTGGTTATGGATCGCATATTGGGTGAAATGAAAGTTATGTAAGATAAATGTGGAAAAATAAAGAATATCTCTTAATCTGAAAAACGTATCGGTTTGCGTGAATTATTTCTCGCTTCTTTTAAACCATGACCCACTGATGAACTGATCCAACTTGACCCATTTTGACCCAATTTTGACCCACCAACAAATTCTCACCCGCTCACCCATTTCAAGTTGTTTTCGATACGGATTTGGGTTAATTCGATATTTCAAAAGGGGTCCAAAAAATATTACAAAAGTGTTGTTTTATATATCATTAACAGATAATTGCAAAATATAAATATGAAGTCTGTTCACTACTTTTATGATGTCAAAAAGTGCCAAAAACAAACAAGAAATCTTTTCCTTTGGTCTGAGTTACAGCTTTTCTAAACGAACCGACAGACCTCGATTTGGTTTGCATCTTAATGCAAATATTTTTTTTCTCTTACATTACAACTTTATAAGTTCTGTACTTCGTTTAGACGATGCACTCACGTTTCTTAAAACTACAGATGCTTTGATATCACCGCTTTCCTTTGCAGTTTTTTATCTGCCATCTTGGAAATCTGACCACGAAAGTTGATTTTGAGAAATCCATAAATAGTCAGTTTCGGTCGCAGAGTTTAACGAAAGCCAAACAAGGAATACAAGACATAAATATATATTTTAGTGTCATAAACAGAGAAGGACAAAACATCTTACATTATAAAACCAAAGTCTCATAGCAGAAATCTAGACACAAGTTTTTAACGTTGTTTAGATTTATCGTGCTACACTAGTGTGTGTCTAGGCACGCACGTCAGTATATACGTTGTCATTGTCCGAACTTTGGCCGTCCAATGAGAGACGATGCCGACAATACTAACAATGGTTATAACAATATTTTCGTACTTGCGCGCTATCCCACGCCATCCTCGTTACACCCCTAGGTTCCAAACCATAAAAGGTACGCAGTTCACACCTGGAAGCCTTCCCGTTATCTCGGTATCGATGAATACTCACCCTATGGAAATTAACATGGGGATGAGCGGACTAGAATTAGCTAGCTAGTTACACATTTGCAACGTTATTGAGGGTCAGATTTTGCTTTGAAAGCAGCTTAGCTGGCATTCCTACACGAGTTAATTTTTGTCAGGTAGGTCATTGCTTTGATTTCAACACAATTGAAGCTTTTGTACCGTATTAATATTTTTTCCCCAGTACCTGAAATGTGCCCAACTATGCTTCAAGATATAAGACACTGACGCTATGGCGCCGCGCTACAATGGTTTACAACCTCGACAATTGAATTGATGTGATGTTTATTTTGTTGATTGTTGCCTAACTTGGCGCGACACATTAGCGTGTGTCTAGGCAAGTGAAATTCAATCATATAACCCCTTTTTTACGGCACACTTGTCGTTTTTGTTTGTAATCCGTGTACCTTTTTTTACGGCTGGCGTCGCGCTGCAAAGGTTTATGCATGCAGTCGATTGTTGCTGGTCACTTTGAAACAATTCAAGTCAGCTCTGAAAGCCTGCATCTACGAAATAAATACGCAATTCTATCGTTTTTAGCTGTCAATTTCGAGACCTAAGGCTCGAAATTAACAACGCAGCGGTTTAAAAATCATGCGTTTAGCTGAAACACTGATTCTTTCAAAAAAGGGTTAAAGGGTTTAACGAGCGTTAACCACTCCTGGTCATCAGCCCGAAGCCTTAAGGCCCTAAGCCCTAAGGACCTGATTCTTTCTTTCATTTCATTTATTAGGAGCCGTGGCCCGTAGCCGTACGCCCCATCTACCCTATACAGAAATATTTTACCACACCGTCGCATGATTCTTTCATTTTACCGTTCAACAATCAACTTTTTAGCAAAGACATAGCACGTGCACGAAGAATGAATATGGAATTTGCTGAGTGGCATCGTTCCCTAAACACAATGGTTAAAACCAAAGATGGAGCGACTAGAGAAGATGGTTCATTACGGACTTCCGGTAGTATTGCTTTTATGAAGATGTACTGCAGGGTAGATTAGGACCGTGGTGTGACGACATATTCACCACTCCCGCCAAAATAGCCCGAACAACCAATCAAAGCGCTGCACGGAAGCACGTGACTAGCGGACTTGCACACAAACAACTGACGTCACGCAGTTCTGTGATCTGTGGATCCAACATGGCCGCGGTTCTCGATCCGATGAATCGACGCAACTCTGGACTAAGAAATTACTGAATACTCATTATGAAACGTAAGTCGGACCGCTCCGAATGTAAAAATTGTATTCCAGTGTATTAAGCTACCGGAAATCCAATCGACAATAGGAGTGAAAATGAACCGGGGGACATAAGGCTAAACTAGACAGCTGCTCGCGGGCTCTTGCGCAGTAGATATAAGCGTGAAGCGTTGTCTCAACATGTAAGCCTACATCGTTTCATGCCTCTGGTTGTTTTTTTTATTTTTTTTTGACAATTCAGTTCAAGCTGTACGGATTTATTAGCAGTTGTGTTATACACAAATATAAAAAGAAACAATCGGAATTTTGAGTTCCTAACTGCTCATTGTTCTAGCCTAAAAAATGCTTCGTTTTTTTCAGTGATGATTTGATAACTGCATCGCAATATGTTCTTTATTATGTTTTCTGAATAAAGCTGTTAATTCGTAATCACATCATAACTATAATCCCCTGTTTGCGTTGTTTGAATAAGTGCAAGCATTGCGAAGGCAACTTTTTTTTTTAATCGTGTAAAACATTAACACTGTTTTACTAACACAATTGTTTTCCGGGAATTAAAATGATTTTCATTCCCCGCCCCCCCCCCCCCCCCTCCCGTTACCGAGGAAGACGACTGATTACATTTTCCTAGAAAACGTGTGACCACTTTATCTGGACAGTACGATTATTTTTCTTTCTTTACGTAATGTATGGCTTAATAAAAAAAAAAGTTTCGCAGATAATAGCGAATAGATAGATTTTCCAAAGATTGTACCCCCCTCCCCCCATCGCCCGCTCCCCCACCCCAGTTATTCACGTCAGTGGAACAGTTCGGTGGGGGGGGGGGGGAGGCCATGCTTATCACCGCACATGTTTAGTTTCTATGCGTCTAGCGATTATTACACTCCTGGTCCTACCAAAATCCTTCCTTCTTTGGCTGCATTATTAGTGCCTTCGAAAATCCACCAGGCACGAACTCAACCAAACTCATCCATGTGGAGACAATTTGGTACCTTTAACAAACAGAAATCCCATGAGTAAACTCCCCTCTGCCTCCAGAACTGGACGAGTTTGGTTGAGGTTGGCTTGTGGTTTTCGAATGCAGCTTATTGCAGTTGGAGTGAATATGACGTCATCCTCCAGCATCCATGCCTGCTTCCTGCAAGATGGCCGTCTCCTGCATTTATCTTTGGCGTGAGCCGGAAGTAGAAAACTGGCGTAAGTTTGCATACAGAAAATTGGCGTATTGGTGCTTCTTATCCTACCATTTATCATTCTTCTTTGGTTAAAACAATGTAAAACAATCTAAATGATCGTTTAGGGTCCCACAACTCCAACGAACAGAGTTCGCATCACTGGACTGGTTGGACTGATTCGGTTCATGTGTTAATATGTGTTTGCTGTAAGTTAGTGTTTGGTTCATGTACTGGAATTAATGTGGGTTGCTGTGTGTAATATAATTGATTAAGGTGGACGCATGGCCTCGGGCCGCGGCCCCGATAAATAAATATATATACTACCACAACTCCGGAATGGACCGACCAATAGAAAAAGTGGTCCCTGTAAGGTTGAAGCCCAGGGAAATTTCTGGCTCAGATCATGTTTCAGATTTTAGTTAGGAGCAGTAGTTTTTTTCTGAAACCGTGTCAGCCAAGAACAAGAACAACAACAACAAGTGAACAGTTTTCAAATTTACGTGTGGTTCCCTATACGTTAACTCTTGCACGGAATTGCATAACAGTTGGTGTAAAGTTGGGGAAAATGGCTATCTACTATCTGGCCAAGTTTGGTCGAAATAAATTTGAATAGAAACGGAGAAATTAATAGTTTTAGTTTTGCTGGAGAGAGGACTTCGACTAATGTAGTAACTTGGTGGCAGCCTTTTTGGCTCTGTTATCACTACTTTGATTGGCTGAAACTTGGCGGGTTCTTTCGCCATTGTGGGTTTTGTTTTAGATATGATTAGTAAACATTGGTGAAAATATTGCAAAAACATTTATGGGGGCACATTTCCAAAAACAGCAAATTATTTCCACAACGTTTTTTCTAGTCAGGTACCAAAATTATAAGATAGCTTTAAAGAGAAATACAATAAGTAAAAAAAAAAAAAAAAGGAAATACAGGACCAATTAAGGGAAAGATCAAATAAAATATAATGACACACGGAAATCGATATTGAATATGCAGACAAACATAAGTACTTAAGAAGAACTTAATGAACGAATTAAAGAACACATGTGCATAATGAATTGATAAACTCACAGCATATAAAAAAAAAACAAGGACAGTACAGCAAAAGCCATCTGTAAATTAATAAATTCAATGATAGATAACGTGATTTTGCTAGACATAAAAAATTCGAGCATATGGCCGGTACGCAAAAAAGTAATAAACAAGCGGCTACAGCGACTACCTAGTCGCAACCGGACTTCTGTACACTTCCGTCACTTCAAATGTTCAGCCGCACACCTCTTTCACGCACTGCAACAGCGATCTCTATTATATAATCTAAAATTAGTAACCATCACAATTGCAGGTTAAAAATGTGTTAGCTTTTAGGCGTAATTATAAGCTTTTACACCTAACTTTCACCTGCCAACTTAACTTCGTAAGTAGCAGGTAATGGAGAATTGGGTGGGACAATAAGTGTATTCATTTATGCAATACGGTGAGCCTCCCGACACAGAGTTACACATGCCAAGTATATAGATCAGTGGTAGCGAGCAAAGTGGAGGGAGGCCAGCCGCCAGAACCGCAGTGGAGAGATGTCAGTGTTGTTGATGACGCCAGCAGCGACTCGTAGCAACGTGACCTTGCCGTGCAGTAACGTGATATTAGGCCTAATTTTTGTTTTACCTCACGTTTTAGTTTCGTATGTGCCAGATAACGGAGAATTTGATTCGAGGGTAGGAGCCTATTCATCCATGCAGCATGACGACGAGACTATTTTAAAGGACAATTACATCTATTTGACATGCATGTTTTACTTTTGGATCACTCACACAATAACTAAACACAAGAATTGCGGTAGGAATAGGTCACGTACGTCCGATACAACAATTTAATTACTGCATAACCAAAACACGATACGGAGACCACCATTGTTTTGCTGGAACGCGCAGAAATTATTGCCGACAGATGGTGCTTATCGATTTCGACTCGCAGCCGATTGAGATAGCTCTGTTGGCTGCATCGGTATCTCGGTTACAGGGACTAGGCTTTTCAATGTTTAAACGTTTTTACACTTTTGAAACGTTTTATAAAACAACACTATTGGCCTAAGCCTTCAGCACAAACCAACAATTTCACTCATTTAAGCATAAACACTATGGTGCTAAATTCCACACCAGCACAAACCAGCCTGAATAAGAGCCAGGCACTATCGAATTTACAAGAGTTAATTGTAGTTAATGGTGAAAGAACCCGCCAACTTGAGTCGAAATTGATAAGTACCATCTGCCGGCATTAATTTCTGCGCGTTCCAGCAAAACAATGGCGGTCTCCATGTCGTGTTTTGGTGATGCAGTAATTAATTTGTTGTATCGGACGTACGTAACGTATTCTTACCGCAATTCTTGTGTTTAGTTATTGTGTGAGTGATCCAAAAGTAAAACATGCCTGCCAAAATGGATGTAATTGCCGTTTAAATGTGTGTCGTTAGTGACGAAATCCATTTGTTTTTATGGTTGGATGTTACTCTTAGGGTTTACATGCGACTATCAAATGTTATTTTTTCATTTAGTTACGTAGAGAAAGCCTATTAGCTAAAAGGATGCAATGATATTTTAATTTGGCGCTTTTTAAACTATATTTTTAGTCACTGAAACTATACCTAACCGCAACTGGTTGTCTTTTACTTGTACCACTCTGAGGAAAAAAATTACAATATAGCAATGAGTGGTTAAATAACAGGAAAACAACAGTACAACTACAAAGAGTAAATAGTAATATTGTAGGGGTTTTTAGTACGTGTGACAGCTCCCCAATGCCAACCCCACAGTTAGGGCGCGTTTACGGAACGACTCGCTTTTGCATTCTCGCAGCTTGAAACTAGAAATCATCTGAAATTCCAACATGGCGGCGGTTTTAGCTCTGCCGACTCGCAACTTAAACAATCCATCTGTGAGTTCAGAGCGACTGGGAAAACGGATTCGTCAGGAGGAAGTCATTATCTTATCGTAACGGGTTACATTGACTCAAACGATGTCGGATTTAGCTAATCCAGGGAGCGTTGTTACCATGGCAATGACAACTTTGCCATCGCGATTAAAATTTAGCTGCGACAATGCAAAGGCGAGTCGTTGCTAAACGCGCCCTTAAGGGAATTGCTTGAAAATGTGTCTACGGGTCACTGACGTAGGCACGCGGCCGTCTGACGTGTACGAAATTACTGAATATTACCGCATGCGAAATGTCTTTATGACTTAGTATTTCCTACCCCCCCCCCCCCAACCCGGTACATGGGCGGTTTTATAGAGCATTGTTGTGATTTCCCATTAGCAACAGCCCAAGTTTTCATTCGATTTTGTTAGATTCAGGGTTAAGAGACATAGAGGACTCGGTCCCGTTTGCATGAAAATTGTGTGACTGGAAAAACCATGACGTCATCAGTACTGTGTCTCTTTGTTGAAAAGACTGTTCGATTCATTACTTATACAGACAATTCAGTTTGAAAGACCACAAGCAAACAAATGTATTAAGATTATCGAGATTCTCACTATACGGACTTCAATAGAATAAGAATTATCAAGATTCCCACTGCGGACACACAAACAAACAAACAAACAAATTTTACGATATTAGTTATATAGATTATTTATTATACCAAGAATTTATAGGGTTTGGGAGGAGAATTTGTAACTCTAAAAAGTCCCTATTTAAACGTGTTAGATCCATTCCTATTAGTTCCATCCGAGTTTTCAGAGGGTGCCACGCGTTCATCCGGTATTTTTTCCTCATTTCTAAAATCTAAAATAAACTAAATTACAACTAAGCTTAACTAAATAATAATTAAATACGAGCTAGTTTCGTTTAGTGTAATTAAATTTTGGGCGGAAAACTGAGTAGAAATTCCCCACATCCACTCATAGCGCCCTCTATAAAACTTAGATGGAACTAATACGAATGAATCTAAGATGTTTCAGAAGGGGTCTCAGTCACAAATTCTTCTCCCCAACCCTAGAAATTCTTGATTATGTGTAATATTAGGAATTGCGTGAATCCTGGCTGCAGGATCCAGTCGAGTTAAAACTGTTCATAAAGTCCTGGAAATTGGTGCTACTCATGGAAACTGGTGACACAACCCCAACAATTTCTTTCATTCCGACAGGTGGAGTTAGTGACAAGTGCACCAGCTTTCTTTCCTTCCCCCCTAAAGCCCAGATTAAAACAAACGAGCCCAAAATATGGTTGTGAGCCATTTTTAAAGGTAAACAGAAACCTCAAATTTGACACAAGAGTTATTTTGAATTTTTTTTGTTTTTCCATACATGTAGCCAGCACAGCTGTGGCTTTGTGGCTTTGTTTATGCCATGTAAGTCACCAAATTAAAATAATATAATATAATATAATAATATATAAAGACGATTCTCGAGGTATCCACCCACCCAAATTCCCCGGCGGCAGATGTTAAGTGGAAGAAGTACCACCATTATTACAGTTGTTTTTTACCGCATGAGGGAGGAAACCGGAGTACCCGGAGGAAACCCTCGTGCAACGGGCGGGAAACAACCGGAGAAAAACCCGTACATATACACTTCCCACCCCCAGGATCGAACCCGGGTCTGTACGAAGCCAGAGATGTACACTGGGACCAGGACGCCTATCGAATCTGACGCCCCAGAGCTCGCAGCTACCCGTGCACCCAAGCTACCCGTACACCTAAAACAAAACAAAGTCGAAAGTAGACCATCAGTTGATTTTCTTGATTTTTAATAACCGACAACATAAGCCTGTGTACGATTCTAGAAGGTGAATCGAACGTCGAATTTTGTCAATACAACATTCTAGTATTTTTTTTTATTGTTGTTCATGTATGTTAAGAATCTGTTACCGATGTGTGACGCTCGATTTGAGGCTTGTGTGAAAGGAAAAAAACTGTGGAAAGTAGGGCTAGGCAAGAGTTTTGGTCACTTGATCAATGGCGTCAGTAGAAACTGAGTGGTTCTCACAAAAACTTGAAACGAACCTCGAAATTAGCAGTGAGAATTACGAGCACAATTTCGACAAATAGTACACGAATTGGAGTAACAGGAACTGTCGTGTGCTCCTTGATAACTAAATAAAAGAATTTACTGTGAATATTTGAAAAAAAAATCCTATGCATTTACCGTGGTTCGAATACATTTCTCCGCCAGGTAGAGAGTTTGTCGAGAGAAGCCCTTGTATAAGATAAGCTGCTCATGAGCTGGTTTCAAGATAAATATCAGGAAATGTTTCTTTTAGCAATAGAGTTGTGAATTGTTGGAACAAATTGACAATTACGGTAGTTGAAGCACCGACTCTTCCATGTTTTAAAAGTCGTTTAAAATAAGTGTGTCTAAAAAATTGTCTTCCTGGAATTTTAAAAGGGTATTCCTCCCACCGCCATTTTTCTCGATCCTCCACATCAAGTACGACCCCAAAGGTCTATTTACTTACCGTTAGTCTTTCCCTTGCTAAAAATCCGGTTTAAAATGTGGCGTCTAGGAGGTTTTCTGTTGAATATTGGGGAATTTTATATACTGTATCCTGCACATATATGATACTTTGCGTGCTTACAATGACCTTCACATTTCAACTGTGTGTGTGTGCATGTACTAATTTTTAATCGTTTGGTAATAATTAAGAAATCTAAAATCTAAAAGACTAATGCGGTAAAAATTAAAATTATTTATGCCAATAGATTACCGAAGAAAAATTATAAGGTACTGACCTACAAAATTATAAAGTGAGATTTTAAAATACCAAATTCATCCCGGTTTTGAGCCGATCCAATTCATATGCTGGTTCGTTTATTAGACGCAATGCCAACTGAGACAGTAGCTGCGCTCTTCGCTGCCAGGAACGCAGCTAATATCTCATTCACCTTGACGGTACTAATATGCGCGGAGGCGATCAGCGCGTAGCTGTTATAAGGCAGGAGGAACGTTATCAGGCAGGACGGATGTTGCTTTAAGTTAAAATGGAACTTCCATAATTTTTATCATAATTTATATACGATGAAGCATTGTAAAGCTTTTGAAAGTTTTGGACAGGAATAAGTGGCATGCCCCTCCAACCTCCATTTTGCTTTTGTGTGCAAATAAATTTATGTTTATTAATTTTTTTTTTATTATTATTAAACTTAGTAACCTAAAGATCATACACAAACACAGTGAGTGAGGGAAATCAACATTGCTTCTTGGCCTCCACACTAGAAATAATTTAAGTAAGAAATAAAGAAAAAATCACAAGTTAAGGAGTTAACAAAGCAAGGAGTGTGTATAAACGAAACAATTGATAAAAAAAAATGGCAAAATGAGTTCGTTAAACTGCTAACAGCGCCAAGTAGTAGCAAGAAATGGTACTGAAATTGGGAAATCTCAAATTCATTCATTTTATTGCCCGATGCAAAAGGTTGTACAAAAAAGGACTAGTGAAAATTGGTTGACTATGGAATATGCTATTGACTTTCTGCCTCTCACAAATTAAAAATGACAAAACCAGCAGGCTAAAGGTTTGGACTTTGTTGTACAAAGGCATATTTCTTTATTTCATGAGGAAATATTCATAAGTATGTGAATGGAGTCCGAGTCAAATGCGCTGACTGAGTGAGCGAAGCGAACGAAAATCAGCGTTTGGTAGCCAGTTTAAGCAAAAACACATAGACGGGATACGCGCCTGACGCAACAAACACATTCATGATATTTGTGTTGCAAACGGTGCATCAAGCCCACCCGTGCAGAGGACGAGATTCAGCTAATCAATTAGTAATTGGGAGATGATTTCTTTTACGATGAAAATAGTCCACGTGTCTATCGTCCCTTTAACCCATTAAAAATTAATAAAGAGGCTGACTTTTTTTTGTGTTCGTAAACATTTATTAGTTAACTTCATCATTATTTTTAATAATTGCAAGTTTTATTATCAGCAATTAGTAAGAGTATGGAATTCATATGAAGCTTATGGCTTATTTGTGAATGGTTCCTTTAAAGACCAAGCCAATTTAAAGAAATTAAAAAACGTATCTGAAATCATAAAATATTAAGTATAAAAGAACGATCTGCTACTGCCAAACCATACTCTCTCCCAAAGGGTCAAGCAATCAGAACAGCTATCAGACAGACAGCGAACAAGCTACTAGGTAAGTTGAAATTTTCTTTTAATTTAATTTTTGAATCTTAAGTTGTCGGAAACAAAGTTTTAACATAAGACATTATTTTTTCCCTAGTATTAACCAGTGCTATTTCTGTCGTGTTTTCCAGTATTTTTCGTTAACTACTGGATAGTTAATTTTGCAATCAGTTCTATACCAAGAAACAATTTCTGTCAAGTTTACATCTAGACACACGCTAGTGTGTCGCCGCCAAGTAACAGTAGCTCATCCCATTGTAGACATCTGATTGTTAAAAGATTAATTGTCGATAAAAAAGGCGGCATCACTAGCAGACAAACTGTAAGCAACTAAAACCATATTTTATCATTTTGAGGATAAATCCCAATGCGGCCGAAATCTTTCAAATTGTGGAAAATGTAAGGGAAAGGGTTACAGATAAAGAAAAACTACAATTTAAAGGATGAGTGTCCACCAATCATAGATAAAAAGATGCATCAATAACGTTGTTTTTATGTTACTGTCTAGCTCGTTACCTAGCTAATCCACACAAAACCAAAACTGGTATAAGAGAAACCGCCAAGTTTCCAAAAAGGGCCTTTGAAAGTAGTGATAAAATTCAACCAGGGAAAGGCCGCCAAGGTTAATCCTATAAGACACGTTAATCGCACATACTAATAGTTCGAAATAAATGAAAACTAGAAGATTGCTACTAGCGTTAGCAATCTTCAAGTTTTCATTTAACGTAATTAACATGAATTCTTGAACGATTTTTTTGACGTTTGAGGTGGTGTTGTTTTCAAATATTGTTCCATTTAATTGATTATATTCGGTTGCTTTATTCCTATTCGTCATTTAATGGAAACCAACGTTTTGTAAAGCAGCGGTTGCAATGTTGTGAGTAACGTGAATTGTTGAACGGTTTTTTTTTTTTATGTTATGTTTTTTTTATTTTTTTCAGTAACTTTACTTTTGTTTGTTCTTTTCCACTTTTGTTTTAACACAAACGGGGGCTGGGATCCAGGATACACCATCCCTCCTTCGTGGATCCCAGCATTCCTCGTCCTCGTTCATTGTTACGATCCCGTCGTGCTGTATTGTTATAAGAGGACTGAGCGCTTCAAAACGGGTGAGAAATGGGGAGAGAAGTAAAATTGTTACCCGGTTTTTGCCTCTCAGTCCTCTTTTAACAATGCAACAATGCAGGAGTGCAACACTGAAACAAGAACGCACAATGCAATATATCTGCCATGGAAGTGCTGAAAACCGATCTCTTGCACTAATATGGCGGATTGGTTCTTACCACTAAAATGGCGGATGCATTCATGATTATTATAGACTGGCAATACATATATTTAAAAAAAACGTTACGAAACCATTTTTTATTTACCGTAAGTGTCAGCAACCACAGCAAATTACGTTCGCGAATTATAGACTGGCAATTGGAATAGTATCAATGGCACAAAGCAAAATAAAAATTAATAATAAATATTAAAAGCCGAATTAGCATTGCAGCGTATATGCCTATCGAGTTCTCTCTGGCAGGAAGCAAAGGAATGCACAAAGCAAAACTTTTAAACGCAACAAACAAGCCACGTGACTCTTTAATTATTGAGTAAAAACCTGGAACGCCCTCGTGGAGCTGGAAACAAGCTATGAAGATTAACGATACTGTTGTCACTAGATGGTGGCGCCATGGAAAAATATATAGTAAATCTCCTGGCGCCATCTAGTGACACTAATATCCTTAACTTTACAGCTTGTTTCCAGGTGCACGAAGGCCGTACCAAAGTTTTACTCAATAATTAAGGAGTCACGTGGCTTGTTTGTAGCGTTTAAAATTTTTGCTTTGTGCCTTTCTTTGCTTACTGCTAGGGAGAACTCGATAGGCCAATACGCTGCAATGCTAATTTGGTGACAACCGGCCTTTAAGTAAAGGTTTTTTGGTTAATATCATGAACCCCCCCCCCCCCATTAAATTAACGAGTAAACTAGCGGAGTCGCTCGCTTCGCTCGCTCATTCCGCGTCGTCTCGCTACACTCAAGGAGATTTCTTGCTGCAATACTTTTGATACAGACAGACATTTCACATATAAAACGATCAAGCAAATCATAAGAGTGTAGTATGTGATATCGGTTATCTCGAGAGAAGGTCAATATTATTTTTTTAAGTCGAAGGAGCCATGCAAAAAGATCAAGCAATTTATCAGTAAAACACTGTTTCTGATGACAAAACGCTGATTTTCGTTCGCTTCGCTCACTCAATCAGCTCAAACATTTTCTCAGAAATGTAATTGAATCAGTGTAACCACCAAGAACCACACACCACTTGTAATTTGTGTTAGTATACACTTCATATGGGTTTTCTTGTTTTACTTATTTTAAGAATATTGTTCTGTACGTTCTGCCCAGTACAGATTTTTCCATGGGCGTCTTATCCCTTCACTTTCTGATAATCCCTCACTTGGAGAAACATCTGCAGAACGTCAGATGTAATCTCCTACGAAGGTGATAGATGAAAGATTGATAGAGCAAAGCGAAACACACATTGAAAAGGTTTAGTTTACGTGGAAATCGCTCGCTTTGCTCGTTCAATCCACGCACATCCGTAATCGCACCTACTAATAGTTCGAAGGTTAAATGAAAACTAGAAGATTGTTACTAGCGGTAGCAATCTTCAAGTTTTCATTTAACGTCCAAAGTATTATTCGGTGCGATTAACTTGGCTAATAGGATTAACCTTGGCGGCCTTTCCCTGGTTGAATGATATCACTACTTTGAAAGGCCGACCCTTTTTGTAAACTTGGCGGCTTCTCTTACCAGTTTTGGTTTTGGGTGGATATAACGACTTTCATAGGCCTGTGAATGTACAAAAAATCCCAGGGTGTAATTGTC
>JAHWFP010253823.1:0-19312 GCA_023313725.1 Lithobius niger
ATTTTTAACGTGAAATTTTAACCGATCCTTTACAAAATTGAATTAAGAAAAATTAAGCTTAAAATTATGTGTGCAAAGGTTAAAATTATTGACACCTATAAAATTACACAGAAGCACACACGTAGGCCTTGTCGTTCAATTAATGCTCCAACCTTATGCAAACCGTCTGAGTATTCACGGCCATTTTTTATACGTTGGTGAAAATAGTTTTGTGCTATTTTCCAGGCTTCCAATCGTATATAGTAACCATTAGGAAATTTTCTGCCTTCGTGCAGGAATCGCTCACAAATGTTCAATTTCGGGTTTTACCATACTTGTTTGTATGTGTAGCCAACGTTGTACTATGGAGCTTAAGGAATAGTGTGCAAGTGTGACATTACACAAGTCCATGTTGGTACAAGCAGGAATTGGAGTATACTGTTGAATTAAAAGCCCCTTTTTTTTAAACTGAAGGAAGAACTCACCGCTCAGCTGATCAAAGTAGTTCCTAAATTCACAGTGAGTTTTCTGGTACCTCAGATAGACTTCATCGCTGTAGCATCGTACTCATCGACTCAAGGAGACGGTTTTTGCATCGAGTACATCCACCAAAGATGGTGGACTGGCGTTGTTCTTTGCTTGGGTTGTTTACGTGAATGTTACTGGTGGAGATTGTCATCAGGCAGTGTCCACACTAAACTAAAACAAGTCACTCGACCATAAGGAATAAACCCCCATTTCACACAAAACTGCCTAGCAACGTCATTGACAACTCAAGGTTGATTGGCGAGCAAACGATGGCGTGTAAAAACACTTTTGTCCTGATATTAGCCTTCATGTTGCTCATCGATGCATCTCTCGAGTTCGTTCTAAAACAATTGGTGTTGTGACGTCTTTTCTGATGGCGGCACTTGCTTTTGTTGGAATCTGTTGCTGAGATGTTTGGTGACATTATGAAAGTGCTCTAAGTCAGTTTCCGTTCGATGGAAATCAGTTACGGTGTTATGGGGTTCAAGGAAAGGAGAGGTTACAATCGCTGCCACTTTGGATGATTGCGTGGTAACTGCATTACCGGACATGCACATTGGCTGTTTTTGCCGTTGAAGCTGTCCTATTTCCACAAGGCTTCTAGTACGTCGCACGGTGAGCAACATAGAATGTTACAGACCCCTGTTCAGAGAAAATGCTTGGATTTAAGCTATTACCCCAGTGGCGGACTGGCCAGGGAAGGAAAGGAGGGAAATTCTTTCTGCTCTCAGTTCTCAAGCGGTCTCTGACTACCATTTTTTAAAAAATCGCCAGACAGAAAAGTCGTTAACTCAGTCAACCTAAGTTGCATGTTGCGTATTTATTTCGAGCACAGATCAGTCAAAGAAATAATAATAGAAAATCATCAAAACAAGTTTCTGATCTTCAATTCGTACGTTTTGGAGTCGCTTGCACTCGTGAACGTAAAATGTGATCTTTAGACAACGTTCGTAAAATAATTGCAAACACATAATTCTCAGACCCAAAGTAAATCATCTTCTGAACCAAAATACAAAAAAAAAAAAAAAATGTTGTAAGAATTGTTGTGCCATCCACACAAATTTACGAAAGTAAAGTCTTCCGTACTCGGCTTCAAAAAAGAATTTGATCGCGTATGGCTCTGGACCCTGGGACGAGATTTCCTCTTGGCTGGCCTTTGTCCGTGGCAGTATGAAGTACTTTAGCCTTTTTGACATACCTTGAGTTATTAACATTAGGCAAACCTTTGTATTGGGTTTTTTCTTCATATGCTTTACGTTGAGTGCTCACCATGTGTATCTACATTTCTTCCCGATACCTAAGTGCACATATGTTAAATTAAGTTTTATTAAGTGAAAATAAGCTATAAAATGTGCAAAAAAAGACGAAAAATACTACACAACGTTCGGGGATATAAGGCACCCCGTTTTGAAGTGTAAAAAAAAACTCAGCTGAATAGCACCGTAAAAAAAAAGCAAAAAAACTTTAAAACACTAAAAACGTAATGCTGTGTGCGAGGCACAAGACGAGTTTAAGCAGATAATATGAAAGCGAAAACCTAAGCCTGTCTGGTCAGAACAGGTTAGCCATACGCGCCGAACGACAAAACGACTTCGATCGTACACATTCCGTCTCTAAGTGAGCAACGGTGGTCATTGCAGCCATAAAATATAGAGGCGAGCGGTGTGTGTGAGAAGAGGGGGGGGGGGGGGAGGCGGAGTTAGTGTTGTACTGGGAGTGTCCAAGTTTATGTATTATTGGTACATACTCTACGTAGGCCTACACTCTCACCTTAAAAAGGAATAAATCCACCCAAAACCAAAACTGGTATAAGAGCAGCCGCCAAGTTTCCAAGCAGGGTCCGCCTTTCAAAGTAGTGATATCATTCAACCAGGGAAAGGCCGCCAAGATTAATCCTATTAGCCAAGTTAATCGCACCTACTAATAGTTCGAAAATTAAATGAAAACTAGAAGATTGCTGATAGCGGTAGCAATCTTCAAGTTTTCATTTAACGTCCAAAGTATTATTCCGTGCGATTAACTTGGCTAATAGGATTAACCTTGGCGGCCTTTCCCTGGTTGAATGATATCACTACTTTGAAAGGCGGACCCTTCTTGGAGACTTGGCGGCTGCTCTTATACCAGTTTTGGTTGGATATCACAACTTTCATAGGCCTGTAAATACAAAGAATTCCACTGTCTAATAGTGACCTCTACCTTTTTTGTCTGGAGTGTCTATAAATTTTCTAATTCATAATTCTTACGTTTGCTATTGCCCAATTAGCCGTTACACCAGCCAAATGAACATGGTTTGGTGTATTGTATGCCCATGTTTCGCATGTTTAAGTCTATTTAATCCGATTTTTGAACGCACTGGCTAACAAACGCTGATTCTCATTCGCTTCGCTCACTCAATCAGCGCATCCCCCTTCACTTGGCTCTCCCGAGGTAAACGTTAATCATTCAATCATGAACACATACTACAAACTCACGGAATGGTAAATGTTCATACAGTTCTAATATTCTGGTGGCAGACGACGATAACTAAAGCTAATCAACTCGCCAGCCTGTTTAAAATTACTCGCCACTTACACTAGACTGCAAGAACAGTAAGTCTACATAAAATAAAATGTCCGCGTCACGTTATTGAGGAGACTTTTTGTCCGTAATGAACACGTTCCCACCTGTGTTGACGATGTGAATTTTGTTTCCTAATCTTCTTTCCAGCATAATTGCCCCTTTTATCGTGGTGGGGCAGATAATTCTGTTTGGATTCGTGTACCGTAAAAAAAAAAAGACCAAACCTTTGCAATAAAAGATATTGTGTCTCTTAGTGAACCACCCATTTGCAAAAACAGTGCATTCTGACAATATAAGTACTGAAACGATAAGCGTGCAACACTTAAGCATGTTATAATCTACTGTTGAATGACAATACAAACAATGGTTACAACAATAATTTTGCACTTACGAGCCACTTCAGGGTCACGTGCTTCTAGCTGCAACCCCAATTTTAGAAAAAGGCACTTCCCCATATGACGCTTTACCTGTCTGCCGAAATTTAGACCTGGCAACTTTCCCTAATGAGCTGTAGACGTGTCGTTATACCCTATGAGAATTAACATGGGAGCCTGCGGACTAGTTACTAGTTCCTAGTCACTAGTAACCAGTTACTAGTCACCAGTACACAAATCAACGTTATTGAGGACACTTTTTCTCCATGAAGGACACGTTCCCACATTTTCATGTTGACGTGTTCTTTGTTACTGGACCCAAAACACCTGATGCAAACGACTTGCTAAGATTTCTACCGCATGGGGAATTTACACCAGTATGCTAAAATCACGTATAAGTTTGTTTCAATTAAAAGACACGGTCTGCTAGTGAGTTTAGTTTAGTTTAGTTTATTGAGCTTACGCGGTCCTGTACACCATGCGCTCAAGCCTAACCTACTTAATTGCTACTTACTTACTAACACAAGAAAATCAAAGCAAATACAAAGAAGCAAGAAAACATAGAAACCAGCACAAAGCAAAGTGCTAGGGAAGCACCCAGTCACTTATACGGTGCGCAGGCTACAACAGTGATTTGATTTGATTTCCACTGCGTACAAAATTTCGGGATAAACAAGAGGAGCAAGCAACAAAACCGCAAAACGTCATCGAAGCTCGTCATCGCCTACATAGTAAAGCGGCCCGTGGCCCTGCTGAAGGCCAGTGCTCTACGGTAGCATACCCTTCCCTTCTGTACATGCGGGGGAACCCCCAAGATCACGGCCAGGGGATTGTCCCCCGGTTCAAGGTTAAAGTGCCGCTGTGCCTCCCAGAGAGGGCAATCACGCAGGACAACAGAGAGGGCAATCACTCTAACAATTACGCTCTGACAATTAAGCTCCAACAACAATAAAACGTCTACTTGGTGGCGACACACTAGCGTGTACCTAGATACGCTAGATCCCTGTTTACGTCATATTGGTTCACATTTACAATTTATAATTCAGATTTATAAAATTAGTTATGTTATTACCCATATAGAGCAGTGGCTTAGCTCATGCCCGCCGACAGTTAAGAGGCATGTAAATAACTTAGGTTAAGAGGCATGTAATTGAGTCTTAATGAAATAAGCTAAAGGGGGAAGATAGGAAGGAATTAAGGATTAAATGAGTTCTTATTAAACAGCCGAAATTACTAGAGAGTTGGAGTCTAAAGAATCTTGGCGTCTTGGAGTCTCTCGAAGTCGTAGAGTCTAGGTCACAATTGAAAAGCAAAAGCAAAGTTGGGAATTGGTAACCCAGTTTAGCTCGGTTGTCAAGGAGCAGCAAACGACCGGTGTCGGGCGCTGATTTACACTGCATATTGACAACTTTGATAGCATTTTGAAAGTATTGTTTCACGTATTGTTACACATTGATTATAAGTAACGGTTGTAAGACGAATTTTGCAACACTGGGCCGGTGTAAGTGATGATTTAATGCAGGCTTTTGGTAAAGTAATGTCCAAGGAGGTGTGAATTCATCAGAGGGGCCGAAACACCCGAGTATCTTCCACACCTTCGAGGAAGTCGCTCGACCTAAAGTATGCACTAACCCTTTCAGTCCCGAATTATTCTGGTGACTTTTTTTTTTACTCAGAGGGGGTGAGAAGTCGTTCGAGGGTACAAACCCCCGAGTATCTTTGACACCTTCGAGGACGTCACTCGACCTAAAATAGGTATTAACCCTTTCAGTCCCGAATTATTCTGGTGACTTTTTTTTTAACTCAGAGGAGGTGAGAAATCATTCGAGGGTACAAACCCCCGAGTATCTTTGACACCTTCGAGGACGTCGCTCGACCTAAAATATGTATTAACCCTTTCAGTCCCGAATTATTCTGGTGACTTTTTTTTTACTCAGAGGAGGGGAGAAGTCGTTTGAGGGTACAAACCCCCGAGTATCTTTGACACCTTCGAGGACGTCGCTCGACCTAAAGTATGCCTTAACCCTTTCAGTCCCGAATTATTCGGGTAACTTTTTTTTACTCAGAGGAGGTGAGAAGTCGTTCGAAGGTACAAACCCCCGAGTATCTTTGACACCTTCAAGGACGTCGCTCGACCTAAAATATGCTTAACCCTTTCAGTCCCGAATTATTCTGGTGACTTTTTTTTTTACTCAGAGGAGGTGAGAAATCGTTCGAGGGTCCAAAACCCCCGAGTATGTTCGACACCTTCGAGGATGTCGCTCGACCTAAAGTATGCATTAACCCTTTCAGTCCCGAATTATTCTTTTGATTTGTTTTTCAAGTCAAATCATTCACTTGATTTGGAAACGAGAACGGGGCTGTTGCCACTCGCTTTGCTCGGGTCCCTGGAGTCCTGTCGCAAAACTTGTGGTGCACGTGGGTATATTACTTTTTTGCCCGTCTAGTTTATGTCCTATTTTTTTAGGACACCGGGGCTGTTGTATTTACATTTGTAAGAATTCAGAAGTGTGCAAAATGAAGGAAGACAATAAGTGTGCAGAATAAGTGTGATAAATAAGTGTGACGTAACCAATGTGTGTACGTAACCAATGTTGAGCATTGTTGCAGCCATGCAAATAAGGGATTTACATAGCAGCAGCATTTTAATGATGGAGGGGGCTAGTGGAAAAAATCGTGCAAAATGTGACATCAACATATAATTCTGCACACACTTGGTTTTCGGCTTTCGGCAAGTTTTGGCCTTTTTTTTTTTACTGTGACACCTTAACGGATTTTTGACTGTGACTCCTTAACCGTTAGGAAAAGTGAAAACGTGTGTGTTGCAAAGATGTCCAGCCCCCAATTCTGGACAGAAAAGGTCCTGTATTTGTGTTATGTGAATGCAACAACTGACCCTCATAATCGTAATGCAATATATTACGATATATGAGCAATCAGTGCAATCAAGTATTATACAGCGATTTTCGAGTTAAGAGTGGTTTGTGATCTCCAAGTTTTCCTACCCTCGTTTAAAGACAAAGTGGAATATACCATAGTGGCAAAAGCGTATCGTGATTTTCGATTTGAAAGTTCTCTTTTGAATTCTAGGGAACGTAATTAGGGTTTGCATGAATCAAAAATGGACATTCTTAGGGTTTTTCTGAACGTTGGTGAAGGTAGGCATAATATCCGATTTTAGATACAAAAAACACGATGTATCTTTCATATTTGAAGTATACATAAAGCAACTATACTCACCAATCAATTCACACAATTTGTACAGGCAGTACGCAAGTAAAACATTTAGACAAGGTGGCTTTCAGCAGCATCACTCTTTTCATGATAACACTGCCCATCACAGGCACTCCGACCGGTACATTGAAGAAATAACAAGGCACATTTTGTGTGCATACACTACGTTTACATCCACACTTCACAAGCTATTTACAATATCGTGATGCATCTGGTAAACTTTACCACAATGGAATGTAGCCTTTACCATCCTTCTTCTGCCACTCTTATTCTGAGAGAACCGGTATAGAGCAGCGTCATGTGACGTCATATTGGCTACGAGACACCATTTGGAGGCAATAGCTACAAGGTGCGCTAGATTAAAATGTAACGGAAAAACGGCACTTCTAGTCAAGACAGTGCTTTGAGAGCGGCTTTCTTAGGCTTAAAAGAACGTTGTTTTCTCCAACAACAAAAATCGCGTGTTATAGGCTTAAGAAATCCAGCCTAATAGCATTGGCTTCAATAAGACGATCTTCCTTTCTCCCTCCAGTGCTCCTTGCAGCTAACCCAGTTACTGGCTCCACCATAGAGTTATACACAATAATACTACGTCGTGTCACTGCCCTATACTTGGATAGGATTTCCACTGTTGTGGCCAAATACATTCTCACAGCTCGTTTGGAGTGCTGGAAAAGCGCAGCTTTTGTTGGCTGTACACATTCAAGAGAACGGCTTTTTCTTTGTCACCTAGATTTTTTGACAATCATTCATAGAATCAGTATTTCTAGTACAACAATATCGGGATTCACAGTTGAATATTGATGAAGGCAGCTTGTTGTATCTCACAAGTGCAGTAAGAAAGCTCCAAGAATATATCCATGATATCTGGATATGCTTTCCATGATTCCCATCCTGATTCCTTACCCCGACCTGAAAGCGAGCACGTTGTGTCGCATCCTGTGGATACATGTCGACGAATAATACCATGACAAACTGCTTTTCCTAGTTCCTCTGCATACATACATACATGTAAATTGGAAGGAAGTGGTGATGTTTCCCTACATCATACTCAACTCAAAGTTGTGATTAGAACAAATTGTGAAAGGCTTGTAATACAATACAATATACACACAAAAAAAAAAAATAGCATGGGCATGCTCAAGCGCTAATTCCCCAAAAGAAGACAAGCATAGTCGTTACAGCTTTCAAAGCGAGCTTTGAAGCTTGATGGGGAAGGTGCAGTCACCACTCGAATGGCAAAGTGTTCCGAAGCAATTCAACCAGTAAAGAAGAGATGGCTAGTGTTATTGTGTGAGGTTTCACCTTGCATTTTATAACAGTGGCCACGTGTGCGCGTAACCTGACAAAGATCAAGAAAGTTTCCGTAGTCGTTTTCCAGTAGTTTATTGAGTAGTTGGTACACAAGGATAATGTCACCTCTATTGTAGCGATCTTCAAGAGTGGTGAGGTTTATAGCTTTGAGTCGCTCTTGATATGACAGGTGCCTAATTTCAAGGCACTGTTTTAGTGAACTATCGTTGAACGCGTTCGAGGCGGCCGATGTGGGGCCTCCATACTTGGACACAGTGATCGAGAAGTGTGGGATACAGTAATACAGATACAGTAATAGATAAGTGTGGGCACCCAAAAGTAGTGTAGAAGATTTAATAATAGCTGGTGGACACAGTAAGCGAGAAGTGTGGGCGCCCAAAAGTAGAGTATAGGATTTAATAATAGCTGGTGGACACAGTAATCGAGCAGTGTGGGCACCTAAAAGTAGAGTAGATGATTTAATAATAGCTGGTGGACACAGTAATCAAGAAGTGTAGGCCCCCAAAAGTAGAGTAGAGGATTTAATAATAGCTGGTGGACACAGTAATCGAGAAGTGTAGGTGCCTAAAAGCAGTGTAGAAGATTTAATAACAGCTGGTGAACACAGTAATCGAGAAGTGTAGGCACCCAAAAGTAGTGTAGAAGATTTAATAATAGCTGGTGGATACAGTAATCGAGAAGTGTAGGCACCTAAAAGTAGTGTAGAAGATTTAATAATAGCTGGTGGACACAGTAATCGAGAAGTGTGGGCGCCCAAAAGTATTGTAGAGGGTTTTAATACTAGCTGGAGTCAGGTATGTAAAACCTGAGAATAAAAGGCCTCCCATCCTAAGTGATCTATTAACGATAGCATCAACTTGCTGCTTGAAGGTGAGCCTGTCGGCAATGATTATACCCAAGTTAAACTTTTCAGTAATGGATTTGTAGCCTACACTTCCTACATTATCTTTCTTTGTAAACACGATAGACTTTCCTTCGAAACACAAGCCAAAAGCTAGGAAATGGAAAAGTTCACCAAGTATACTGGATCTCACAGAATTGGGTTGGCAGAAGAGGAGTGAAGGTGATATTCCACTGTGGTTAATATAACCTTATACATCAAAACATTGTAAACATTATGTATTCAAGTACGCAAATGTGCAAAGTTACCTCTTCGATGCACAAGCCTTTGTGCCTGTGATAGACGATGTCATCGTGAAGAGATGTTTATAAACGAGTAATGCTACCGAAAGTCACCTTGTCAAAATATTTGTCTTGTATACTGTCTGTACAACTTTTGGGAAGCGATTGGAGCCTGTAGTACCATTTGAAACATGAAAGCAATATCATGTTTTTTTTTTTCAAATGTAAAATCGACTATTTTGCCTGCCGTCACCAACTTTCAGAAAATCCCAATTATGTCTATTTTAGTACATAAACCCTAAGTACGCCTATTTTAGAGTTCGTAAGAGAACTTTCAAATCGAAAATCATGATGGGCTTTCACCTCTACGGCTTTATCACTTCGTCTTTAAACGAGGGTAGGACTTTTGTTAGCTTTGATGGAAAGAATACATAACCACCTTGCAGGCAAGCATAAGAATATCCACTTAGTTATTTTAGAGGTTACCAGAGCACTTTGAACTCGAAAATCACTATAACACTAGTTATGCAAGTTACTTGTAATATATAACATAAATTAACAAATTATGGGATTGCTTTTGCATAACACATGACCTTTTCTGTCCTTAATAAGTGCTGAACTTCTTTGTAACACGTATATTTTCACCTTTTCTAATGGTTAAGCTGGGGTGGTTAAGCTGGGGTGGGGGGTACACCCCCTTCCCCCTCCCCGGTCAATGTTGGGGTGTACATAAAAATTCATTCTTACCAGTGGTATTACCAGTGCTACCAGGTGTTTTTTTGGAATCACGATTTGCGTAAATTTTGTTCCTAGTCCCACTTTTATTCCTAGTCCTAGGGTCCCTCCCTCCCACAATGAAAATTTTGGGACGAAAGTAGGGTATTCATTGAAAATGATTGCGTACACGAGCTTAGATCAATCAGGAGCTTTGTTGTCAAGGCGAAAGACGTGATGATTTGTGGCCAATAGTTGTTTAGCCTGGGTTCAGCCTAGGTTTGCTCAACATCCAGTTTGTGCAACGGAAGTCGCTGTGACTATCCGGTACCGATGACTTACACGGCCAAAGCATTTGTCAGCGCCAGCAACGATGACATAGCCAAGCCACGGGACCATTTCTCAAGCTTTGCGTTATGTGCACACCATGTTGTGGTGTAACAAATGGTTAGAACAAATGGTGTTTCTAATCAGTGCCACTGTGAATTTGCTAACTTTATTTTAAATTTTATGACACTACTGCCTCAAATTTATGACCGTTTCATGACAAATCGATATCCAGTTTTCGTTTTTAACCTCACTTAGGGACCGGTCAATATGTACCGCGGGGGAGGGGATAAATTGAAAGTGCGACCTACTAATATTCGATAACTTCTGCCCCCCCCCCCATCTAAGGTCCAAAAATTAAATCCCCACCCTCCTTCCCAAAGTCATCTTTCTGATGACTAATCAGACTGCTAGTGGATGAATTCCTTTAACGAAATTAAAGAAGCATCGGTATTAACAGGTGTTGCGTTTCGATGAAAGGAAAGGCTGGCGAGTAATGTTCTTGAAACATTCAAGAATGTAGCCTTTAAAACCTTGTATCTAGACTCGTCTTAAAAACTTTTTTAAAGAGTATATTAATAGGAACTAATTAATAGTTAGTAGGGTGTCAAGACTGGCAACTTCAAATGCTGTAAACATAAGACGGATTGGGGAGACACGTTTTTACAAATTTTGACTCATGCATATATGTCATTTAGGACACCTAGAATTATACTTGACAAATTTTTAACACCCTCTTAGGAGGGTTTGAAACAACCATACCTCCACCTTTATTTTTATCCCTCCTCCTCCCCTCAGTTAGGTCGGGTCGCTTGTTAGTTAGGCAGCAGAGAAAAGTTGCGGAAATATTTGTTTCTGCATTAGTTATTTTATTTTTTGAGGTCGGCTATTTGTCCAGGTTTGGAGATGTAGACGCTGGCCACTGGCCTGTGGTTGCTCGATTACAAAGCTCGCGGCCTGAATTTGAGTTGGCGAATATTCAGTGTTGGCCAGCTTATCTGTGAAATGTATCTCTTGCACTGCGTGCTGCCACAGGTGGCCAGATTTGTTGAAAACGCCATTTTTAAACGAACTAGCTGCTCACCAGTCAAGGACGACGGGTTTACAATATGCGAAAGGGCACGGCATCAGTGTAAAGCGGGGGAGAAGGGGGACCCATTAATTTTTTGGCTTGACAACAAGAAAAAGGGCAAGCGTGTTCATTCTTTGTGCGGCAGAAATGAAAAAGGCTAATTGCCGGCACTGTGAAGGGTAGTATTGATTATTAGTAACAACCAGTAAGAAACGAAACATTACGACATGTACAGCGTGTCCACAAAAAACTGACGACCCAAAACTTTCTAAGTCGAACTTTTCTAGTTAGCATCCCTCAGAACCAGGAGATGACAGAAATCTTGCCGTTTCATTATATTTGATTTCTGTCCTCTCCTGGTTCTAAGGGATGCTAAATAGAAAAGTTGGACTTACAAAGTTTTGGGTCGTCAGTTTTTTGTGGACCACCCTGTATTGTTGACGGAAAGAATCTGGGAAATCTCTACGCTCCAACAGAAACAAAAGCCATTGCGACAACAAGTGGGATAGAGTGACAACATCACGTTCTTCTAGGCTAGAGTATGTTACGCCGGGTACAGCTAAATAAAATAAAGTTTAGTACCATTTCTTACGACTTGATATCGTTGTCAATAAGTTTTAAAAACTGACCAACCGCAGTATAAATAATTCGGGCAGGTTTTTATAAGTTATGTAATAGTTATAGCCATCCTTTTTCCAATAATGGGGTACAGCAAGCGATTTATTGGATAGTTTTTTCGTATACGTGGAGCCAGAATCGCCCGAGCCAGAAGACACATTTCTTAGGATACTAAAAGGTTTGATCGTGTTTATTTACGCCCATTAATAATATACTGAAATTGGTTTAGCACGGCTTGACTTTTCATTGTTACAACGGAGGGAAGACCAGCAACACCCTAAGCAACACCTTAGGGCTTCGGGCAGATGACCAGGAGTGGTTAACGCTCGTTAAACCCTTTGAAACCCTTAGAAGACCAGCAACAATGAAACAGCACACGCATCTCCACGTATTCGCGCACTCGTCTATTGTTGTCCGTTCATCCCTTCCATTTCCCAGCGCTATGATAGTTTTTCGATGTTGGCACATGTATTATGGCTAAAAATTCAGTGTTTCGTTGGGTGTTGACAAACTGTTTGACGAAGATGAAGATGAAGTTTTGAGCCAGGCTTTGGCTGAAGTGGAAGGTGAACCAGTTTTATGCCGTTAATGCCTATACAGCCACATCAATTTCATTGCTTCAAAAACTATACATTTTTACTTACAGCATTATTGCAATAAGTATACATGGACATTTATTGCATTGTTGTACTGCTCTTACCATTATTGTAAGAATCCAATGCGGGATTTGTATTTTATTTATTTTATTTATTTATTTGAGCGTACAGGCCTATATCACCAAGTGCCCAGTCTAGCCTACTTAAAAACTAAAACCAAATGCCACCAGTACAAAAAGCAACTTACAAATCACCAAAAAAAACCAGCAAGCACCCTGGACCCTATGTACGAGATACCGGGAACAAGAGAGACTCCTGAAACTCTAGGTGAGCCGTTGTGTTGCCTTACAAAACCCCAAGGTCCTGCGCAGGGGGCCTATACCTAACACCGAGTGTGGGGAGACGCCGAGGGCTACGCGAACCGGGTCGACCCCTACATTATGGGCAAAGCGCCGCTGAGCAGCCCAAAGAGGGCACTCCACCAAAAAATGACGTACAGTCGCTTCCCCACCGCCACAGGTACAAAGAGGAGAGCGAGACCACCCCAACCTGAACATGTGAGCCCTGAGCTGAACATGACCAGTTCGAAGTCTGGAGAGCAAACCCGCATCGCGACGGGAGAAACTGTCAAGAGACCTAGGGTAGGCTGTGGTTGGGTGCAACTCGTACAAACCCCTGCCCACTGGACTGGCAGACCACTCCGCAGCCCACTCACGCTCAACAACCCTCGCAACCACAGGCTGTAGGTCCCTGGGACCCATGGCAAGACTGATCACACCCCCTTCCCCATCCGAGCCCTGCCTGGCTAGACTGTCTGCCAGCTCATTGCCAAAGCAGCCTGAGTGGCCCGCAGTCCACTCAAGGGAGACTGACCTGCCGCGCTGGCAAAGGGCAAAAAGCTTCCACCCTATCTCAAAAGCGATCGGGTGGGAACATTGGAGAGATAGAAAACAACGCCTCAGGAAGCCAATACTAGCCAACGAATCGGTGAGTACACAGAACTCAGGCAACTGCATATCCAAACCAATGTCTAGTGCCACAGAAATAGCCGCAAGCTCCCCCACGAAGGCCGAGGGGAGCGGGCGAAGAGAGAACCGGTACTCCAGCCGCCAACACGGAACACAGACACCAACCCCCCCTTCCCCCCGTTCCACGAAGAAGGAAGCGTCACAGAACACCTGAACAGCCGAACGACTAGTCGTGCCTCTTTCCGACTGCACAGAAGCCACCGCCGCTGGACACCACAGCCACGGGGCCGGTGGATGGACAGAAACCGGAGTAGGAAAGCCACCCATCCCGTCCAGCAGAAGAAGCGTGGCCCCCTGGCCTGGAGCACCAAGCAAACCACGGGCCCTATCCGACAAGGACATATAGTCCAACAGAATACGACCCAAGGGGTCTGACCTGCCCCTCCCAACTGCCCGCAGACAGATTCTAGCCAACAGCTCCCTGGCCCGAAAGGCAACAGGGCGCTCGCCAGCTTCCACATGTAGAGCAGGCACTGGGGTAGATGGCAAACAACCGGTGACCACTCTAAGGCACTGATTCATAGCAACCTGAACCTCCTTAATCGCCTGCCGAGAGCTGGCCAAAACAGGGATATGAAAATCCGCGCAAGAGCGAACATAGACCTTGTAAAAGGAAACGACAGTGGCACGCCTCGCAACGGACGCATTAGTAGCGATGGACCGCAGCACATTCGAACGGGCTGACACATTTTGCTTCACGGCTGCCACATCATGGGTCCACAACAGTTGCGGGTCCAGCCAAAAACCAAGGTAGCGAACCTTCGGCTTCGCTGCGACCCGCGACCCGTTTACCAAAATGGAGCCCTCCCAGGACTTCCCCCGGCGGAAAATCATCAGCTCTGTCTTCGCACTGGCTAACTGAAGGCCTCTAGCCGCCAGTGCAGACGACCCCCTTGCAATAGCCACCTCAAGAGAAGCCAAAATCACAGGCAAGTCCCTCCCCGTAAGCCAAACTGTCACGTCATCTGCATACGCGACCACGTTGACCGAAGAGTTCATCTCTACTAGGACAGCGTTGATTGCCACTGCAAACAGAGCCGGGCTCAGACAACTACCCTGGGGGAGGCCGCAGTCAGTGGAGCTAACACTGGACCACGCACCCCCAGCCCTTGTCGCAAAGCGCCGCACGCCGAGCAGCGCCATAACCGCAGCAAGAAGCTTTCCGCCAACACCCAGGGACCTCAGGGAAAACTCTACCCACGATATATCAACCATATCGTAGGCCGCCTTTATGTCTAGGAAAACAGCTACGGCGAAGCAGTCATTAACCCAAGCCTCCCTGATGCCCGACTCAAGGTACAGCACTGCGTCCTGAGCTCCCCGATTCTTCCGAAACCCAAATTGAGCACCGAACAACCCGCCCGAACCCTCAATTTGCCACACCAGTCTATTGACTAGTATCCTCTCGTAGACTTTGCGAGCGCACGAAAGGAGCGCAATTGGCCGGTAACTCGTGACAGAGGAGCGGGGCTTGCCCCTGCCAAGCACCGGGGTAAGGACAGAGAAAAGCCAGGAGGCCGGTACCGGGGCCCCGTCGAACCGAGCCTGAAAGAAGTCCAACAACGCCTTCTGCCCATCACGATCAAGGCCACGGAGGTCGTCATAAGAGACCCTATCAATCCCCACAGCACTCCCAAGCCGACAAGAGGCTAATGCCGCAGAGAGTTCCTGTAAGACCAGCGGCTGGTCAGCCTCATCCGACCCGACCCTCAAGTTGGTGGGCGGGGGAGGAGGACCCCTCGGTGCACCATAGACCTCCGCGAAATTGGCATTAAAAGCCTCAGCCATCTTTGGGTCCCTAAGAACCTCGTTGGAATGGCCAAAAACCCAAGCAACAGCAGCACTTACATCACGCGGGCGGACCAAGGCCCAGACACGCGACAGAGAAAGGCCCTGAGATACCTGGTCACATAGCCTCGCCCCAAACATCGCTTTCTCCCTGCGGAGAAGAAACCGAGTCTCTTGGGCAATCCCAACAAACTCGAACCACCGTTGGTCAGACCGACATCGGCAAAATCGCTGCCAGGCACGGCGACGATCCCGCACAGCAGTCACACACACCGAAGTCCACCACACCACCACACGGCCCCGTCTACCAGACTTTCCACGCAGGCAGCGCTTGGTACCACGCCTCCCACCAACCCACTTTCTAAGCCAAGGAGCAAACTCACCAGAATCGACAACTGGCGGAACCTGTGCTACGACACCACCAAGTCGGCCGTGCCCCCCGCCATCCCAGGTTAACGCCACAGGAAAGTGGTCGCTACCCCGTAAATCCGATGATACCTCGAATGAGAACCGGGAAGCCAGCTCGTTCGAGCAGAGGAACATATCCAGGACTGACTCCTGGATCTGGCCCCCATACCTCCTTACAAACGTAGGTGTGCCATTCTGCAGCACAGAGAGGCCCAAACAGTCCACGGATCCAGCAATCAGACGTCCACGGGCATCACAACGACCACTCCCCCAGAGCCAGTGATGTGCATTGAAGTCCCCTCCTAAAACCAAGGGCCGGGGGAGGGACCCAACCCACTCCACCCACTCATTATACGAGACCCTTCCAGTGACGTGGACTACACCGATGGTCAACCACCCTAGGCCCCACCACACCCGGAACACGCATGCATCAACACCCCTGCACCCCCGAAAGGGAGGGGTCACAAACGGGACCCAATCCTTAATGAGCACCCTCACCCCTGAGCCGCCAGGACCAGCGACGCACAAAAAACCATTTAGACTTGGGACAAACCCGACTGGCAGCTTGGTTTCAACCAAACCCAAAATTTCAACTTTAGTTCCCAACCACTCCAACTCTTCCCCCTTATTCCCTATACCTCGTACATTCCAGGTACAAATAACGAACGGAGCAGGATAAACACCACAACACACTACGGAGACACCTGCACCATCAGCAGCTCATTTTCTCCCTCTTGAGAGAACGTATCACTGTTCCCCCTGTTTGAAACAGACACTTCACCACCATCTGACTCCCCATTCAGCATAGCTACCTCGCTGGACCACGACATCGCTGCGTCACTACACACTACATCTACTCTGCCTAAGCTGCTAACTCGATCATCATCTGCTAACACTCCTGATGCACTGGTTTCCCCAAAGGCAACACACATATTTCCACCATTAGGAACACTTTCACTCGGTATATCACCTCCTACACTAACACCACAAAGTTGATCACCTTCACCACCACCAACACCAGGAGCTGCGGGATTTGTAAGGACTGTTTACAACAATGAAAACGGCCAACGTTTGGTGATAAGTATTTTTATTGTTGACGATCGAATGTTTGGGTAAACTAATAAAAAACATACGACTGCAGATAAAAGAGGTTCAACCAAAGGTCCAATATATAGTGGCGAGTAATGGGGGTTAAAATGGAAATTTCTAATTCTTTTTAAATACAGACCAATTCTTAAACTGACCAAACGGACAAGCACCATTTTTTGCTGCCGTCATCTAAACTGGCGTCACGCCTCAGTCTGTAAGGAACGGAATCGATGTTTAAAGGCGTGTTCACCATAAGTTAACAAGGTGTTCATCGTCATGCTTGCGTTGCCAAGGGTGTTTCTAAGCAGGTATAATAATATAATATTAATAATAAGCGTTTAACCTCGACATATAGCTGGTTAGGTGACGGAAGGGTATGACCACTAACACCGCACCTGATTTAATTAGAAAATAAAGGAAAATAGAAGACAGGTTACCACAGATAAAAGATGTAACACTAATAAACCCTCTTAAGGAATTTAGGTAGGTCACAAGCTCTAATTAACCGACGAAAACAACGGCGAGAAGGCGAAGTCACCCCCTCAGTTGGACGCGAGTTCCAGCAGGGCACAACACGGAGTGCAAAGAAGTGTCTTCCGCAATCGAGGCGGGCTGAGAGAATCTTCAACTTTAATGGGTCGCCTAAAAACTTTCACGCTCAAAGAAAGAGAAATCAAGGGGTGATATGTTGTGAATGATCGAATAAGCCAGTGACAAGTCTACGTGCAGACGGCGTAGTTCAAGTGTGGGTAAGCCCGATCGTCGTAACCTCTCCCCAACGGGTAGTTCCCGTAAGCCCGGCAGACTCCTGGTGAAGTATCGTTGCACTGACTCAAGTAAATCAATATCATCCAGAAGGTAGGGATACCAATCTGGGCTCGCATACTCAAGTAGTTAACTAACAAACATCTTATAGGCCCAGACCCTAGTCGGATGGTTAGCCCTCGAGAAACACCAATTGACGATATGTAGACGGCAGAAGGCCTGGGTAGTGATTTTCTCACAATGTGTTGATGATTTTAAGTCAGAAGTAAATCAAACATCCAGATCCTTTACATCACGCCTCGTACCGAGTGGCCTACCATTTTGGACGAAAGCGCCAACGCTGCAGAACGACCAATGTGAAACGAAAAACACTTCTCCAATGAGAGCGGTAACTGCCAAAGATTTGACCAATCCCAGACTGCATTTATGAGGGCAGACAAGATGGTATGGTAGGCAGTCTACCACCTCAGTGCCAGCCTTAACATCATCTGCAAACTTAAGTTTGAGGTTACCCTCAAAAGAAGAAGATGGTAAAAGGTCCGAAACGAAGACCTCGAATAAGCATGGGCCCAGGACTGAGCACTGGGGAACCCCACTGGACGTCGAAAGGAAGACAGTGAAGGTGCCATCAATACGGACCCGATGCTGGCGATCTCTTAGCAAGGCCCCCAACCAGTCCAGTAGATTTAGTCCGATTCCCAGAAACTCAAGTTTTGCCACCAACTTAAGAGTGAACAACCGAATCAGAAGCACGTTTTAAGTCAAAGTAAACCACCTCGAAAAAGCCCTCACGTCGGAAGCGGAAGTCCATCGATCAAGGGCAACAAGGAGCTGCGAAGTAGTGAAGCGATGCGTGTTACAGTAATCCAGCTTGGTGTTTCGTACCAAAGTCTCCACAACCTTACAAACGACAGAAGTCAGGGATATAGGGTCATAATTTACAGGAAGGGAAGAGAATTGTTAGAGCAGGAGCAATCCCGTAGGTAATTTGCTTATGAAAAAAATCTGAACACCCGTCTGGGCCTGTCGCATGGCTCGGGTTACTGCCCTGTGGTGCTTTCGAAGTGCTTAACCGTACTAAGTTACAGCCTGCTCTGGTTTCAATATTAAATTATACACGGTTGTAAACGTATATATTTCTTATAATAGAATGATTTGTTACCTTCTTTTCGCTCCCTGTTGACGTTCCGTGTGAAGAGTCACCACCTGGCTTGTTAACTGGCTCAGTGAGCGTAGCGAGCGAGGTCGAATACTCAACTGAAATTGGATTTTGTGTGTCTGCCTGCGCGTTTGTCTGTTTGGGACACGACACGGTTCGCAATTTTATTCCGAATTGGTTGAAATTTCATGACAAGGTAGCACGGCATCGCATACTTGCGAAACTTTGAAATAAATCGGAAAATGGGCTCAAAAACCCTTAAAAGAAACAGACAGACATACACCAAAACAAGATGAGAAGCTCCTTTTCGCCGCTTCGCTCTGCGAAAAGTAAACAATCCCAATACCAAAACAAGTGTCTGTTGGCCGTATTTCTTCCCCTGTTTTTCCCTTCTAAGTTTTTTTTTATATTTCCAATCCGGTTCTCGGAAAGTAATCAATATGTCACACTGAGCAGCTAGTTGGTTGATCGGCCACCAAAAAAGCCTTCTTAAATTAAAGACACGGCGCTTCTATGCAAGTCATTCGTTGCCATCATTTTGTAACGTGTGACATGTTCGCCACAACAACGATGCTTCCACTCTATGAATCATTCATGCGTACGTCATCATTTATGCAGCCGCACGTCAAACCCGTCTT
>JAHWFP010253827.1:0-12006 GCA_023313725.1 Lithobius niger
AATCCACGAATACATTTCTTTGATCATGTTGGCGCGGTTGGCTGTAGACATTCATTACAGTTTGCTTTTGGTAACTCGAAAGGCACCTGAAGAAGCCATCGCTTGCGCTGTTGTTGGCATCGCCGCCATCTTGGAACTACTTCCGTTTGGAAGACAAGTGGCTGTCAAAGTTTGAGATCTGCTGAAAAATGCTAATCTACTAATTTTTGGTGTTTCATGAAAATTATGTATGGCCAAATACCGTACCTGAATAGTTTCTGCGAGCGTTTCATTCCTAAAATGTTTTGGTTGATGCTCGGAAAACACGAACTACGTTAAGCCTACCGTCGTAATCCAATTTCAACCAAGGCGTGAAGAGGCTCTATCGCATCGCTAACTCTCTCTCCACTGACTAATGTGGGTGGATTTTACCATAGTCAGGTGACATTCCTCATATACAGGGCAATGAGAATATCACAGGAAAGGAAGTTGCAGAAAGACGCCACAAATTTGCCTAGGGAAAAAAATCATGGGGAAAAATGGTGAATACTGTGAATAATTTCTAAGCCTTCATATATTCCGGCAGTTCTAATTGGGAAGGCTTTAGGATATTCATCGTCCCCCCCCCCCCCCCGAGTTGCAAACGCGCACGCCCGGAGTTTTAATTTTCGTATGTTCCGGCAGTGTGTTTTCCGGCACTTTTGGTTTGGGAAGCTTTAGGGTGCTCATTGTTCCCTTTTTCACGCCGTAAAAAGCACTATGTAAAGTTTGCACTATGCACTATATATATTATGTGGATGACTAATTACAGGGATCAGACAAAACCTGGAAAACCTGTAAAACTGGAAATCTCAGGAAAAACGAAAATGGAGCCAAAGTCTCAGGGAAATTTGAGGGAAAACTAACTTTTTTTTTGAAAATCAGGGAAAAGACAGGGAAATTTAAATAAATGCATTTGTGTCAGATATCTGTAAAGTTCCGTTTAATTAGTAGATCGAAACAAAATTCTAGGCTAGTAGCAAATAATTTAATTTGTGCTTTAATACTTTCAAGTGATTTCCATGTAACTTCTATAAACCAAATCTTAGGCTAGGCTAATACCAATATCTGTGATGAAAATGCTGTTAGTCCCGTCTGGACTAGTCTCTAAACAGCTCTTTTCTGGGATGTTGGGATTATTTTCGTTCAACACCTGGAAAACCTGGTAATGTCAGGGAAATTGAGAATTGTCTGAACCCTGAATTAGTAAAATGCAACGGTTTCACAGCGAAAACGTCCACTTCAAAAAATAATTTTTCGATCAGGGTTGAATTCGGAAATGCGATTGAAGAGAAGATCAATGAAACCTTGAAAAAAAAAACTGTTGATTCTGTTTGTGATTCGGTTTATGTGATACTTATATATAAATGTCAAGTCGATATAACATTTGACGTGATATATTGTTTTTAGGACAAGCAAGCACATGTTGGATTGTTATCTACGTCACAAGAAAGAAGTTTTCGGAATTGAAACTTTCGGAAGACCAACCGACTGCAAAACTTTACAAGAAAAAATAGCAAATGCAAACAAAACTGGGACATTAATCGAAATCAAAACAACATTTTGTCCTTAGCCACACGCATGAAATTTGCTGCGGATGTATCACAACCTAACGACCGCTATTACGTTCATGGGGTGTATGGGGGATAGTGTTTATATATACCTGGACGCTTTTTTTCTAGCACGCTTAGGGTTGATAGCACTCCCTGTTAGCGCCACAGACATTAAAGGCGGGTTGTCACCAAATGTAGCCTCAGTAAACAGCATCTAGCGCTATCTAGTACTCTCTAGCGCTTGCTTGCGAGCAAGAAAAGGAATGCACAAAGCAATACGTTTTAACACACCAAACAAGCCACGTGCCTCCCTAATTGTTTGAGAAAACTCGTACGTCCTCATGCACATGCAAACAAGCAGTAAAAATTAACGATATTACTATCACTAGATGACGCCACGGTACTTTCTTTATATTCTACCATGGCGTCATCTAGCGACAGTAATATCGCCAACCGTTGCAGCTTGTATCCTACAGCAAGAGTGCCAAATTTGTACTCAATAATTAAGGAGGCACGTGCCTTGTTTGGTGTCTTAAAAGATATTTCGTTGTGTATTCATCTGATTGCTGCGAATAAGAGCTAGAGAGAACAAGAGAGCGCTAGATCAGGGTTCAGATAATTTTTTAATTCTCATTTGCCCTGATATTTCCATGTTTTCCAGGTGCATCCAATGGCAATTTCCAGGTGTTTTACAAGATGTTGAGTTAGGGAAACAGGAAGTAGCTAATGTTTTTATTAACATTTGTACGAAAATAACCCAACATCCAATAAAAAATAGCTGTTTAGAGAATAGTCCAGAAGGGACTAACGTATTTTCAGCACGGTTATTGGTAATAGCCTAAGATTTGGTTTATTGAAGTTATATCTAAAATACTTGAACGTATTGAAGCACAAATTAAAATATTTGCAACTAGCCTCGGATTTTGTTTCTGATCTGCTAATTCAATGGAACTTACAGATCAGACACAAAGTCATTTTTTTTCTAAATTCCACTGGCTTTTCCCTGATTTTCAAAAAAATTCTTGTTTTCCCTGAAATTTCCCTCAGCTTTTGGCTCTATTTTCATTTTCCCTGAGATTTCCAGGTTCTCCAGGTTTTCTAGGTTCTGTCTGAACCCTGTAGATGCTGCAAACTTTCGTTTGGTGCCAACCCACCTTTAAGCCTCTAGTTGAATAATTAGGCCAATTAGGTCACTGTAAAAAAAAGGTGTCTTGTTGACTGCTCCTCGTATGAGTGAGCTTGTGTTTTTTTTTATCGTTTTATTGACCTTTCGTCTTGTTTTTGTTGTCACTTTGAGCCTATGTTCGTGCTCATCAATATTGGTATTTGTTTTGTTCTGGTCAACGTGGGATTCTAAAATTAGGCCTTTTATATAATGACTTTTACTCCTTAGTGAATATCTTTCTGATCAGGTGCTGTTAATAAAGCGTCTGAAGTGACTCGAAACGTCGAGTGAAATTGTAATGTTGTGCACATTATTGGATTTTATTTCTTATTTAGCGTACAAGAGCTTTTAAGTAATTTTTACACAGGCCACGAAGTGCTCATAACATCACGCTTTAGTCTAAAAAAGACAAATTGAGAAAAAGAACGTTTAGTGTTGAGGTCCCGTTTGCAAGAAAATATTATGGAAAACATATCAGTCAACATAAAATCACGACCCATTTCAATTAAATTTCTGAAAACTTGTTAACGTTAGCAAGCGTAAGGAAAATTAAAACAAAATAACACATTAATTTGCTAAACCAAGAAGATATAACCTTCCATGTTTAAAATAAGTAAACAAAATAAAATTCTGAGTATTCAAATGTTGTTACACTTTTAACTTTCGTCTTTACATTTTTCTGTGTTTTTTTTACTATATTTTTTTGTCGTGTGTGCATAAACTAACAAACTTCCATACACACGCTGTACTAATATTATATATGTATATTTGTAAGGATTTAATCGTAATGTTCTTTTTAGTTTGTCATATATCTGTAACTCATTTATCTATTCATTTGTATGTTGTCATTTATGAAAGTTCGACATGAACTTCGAGGCATCTGAAGCAATAAAGTATTTTATTTATCAGTGATTTAAAAAGTTTCCAATTTTTTAACTATGTAAATTTCTGCAAAGTTGGAGCCGGGGGTTGAGAGGTTCACCATTGTTGTTATGTTTTTTTTTTCTTTTGCCGGATTTGCGCAGATTTGCAAGGATTTGCACAGATTTGCATGGATTTGTACAGGTTTGCAAGATTTGCACAGATTTGTAAGATTTGTTCGGATTTGCAAGATTTTGCTTGGATGGCAGATTTCATGAAGATTTATAGATTTCATCTAAATTTGCTAATTTGCAGGTTTAGTATGGATTTGCTATGATATCCTGGATTTACAGAGATTTACAGATTTGCAATGATTTGTAGATTTCGCTTGGATTTGCAGATTTCAAGCATATTGCAAGCAGGTTGCAAGCTGTAGATTTCCTATTGATTTGCACTGATTTCTTATGATGTCCAGGATTTGCAATGATTTGCAGATTTCACTTGAATATACAGATTTCGTATTGCTTTGCTATGATTTCCAGGATTTCCAGAGATTTACAGATTTGCAATGATTTGTAGATTTCACTTGGATTTGCACATTTCAAGCAGATTGCAAGCAGGTTGCAAGCAGATTTGCAGATTTCGTATTGATTTCCACTGATTTGCTATGATTTCCAGGATTTACAGAGATTTACAAATTTGCAATGATTTGCAGATTTCACATAGTTTGCAAAACCGAAATCAGAGAGTGTACGCGATTCAGCCCTTGTCATACCCCTCGTATTTCACTCATCGTGTTGCCAGCGGCTTGTCAGCCATTGGTAGATGACGTCAGTCAGCTACGACATATTGTGAAATGTTGCGTTTGCTACGATCAATAATGAACAACCAGGAAAGACTGCCTGAGGGGTTAGTTGTCATGGCGATGGTCGGTTGTAACTAACGTCGTTCTTATCGTCGAAGCGGGAATGTGAAATGATAAGAATGACACATTCGCTGATAATATTGATTGGTTGATAATCATTTTTTTACTTGAACGACTCGGCTGTGTAGTGTGTATGTCTTTGTACTCAATTACGTATTACGTAACAGTTCACGTCACAGGTAGCCGCACAGTCTATGACGTCACGCCACGCGTCACTGGAGGCAAATCGTCCTTGGGAGTTTTCGTTGTGGATGAGCTTACCATTGAAGCAAGAAGGAAGCCGGCAACTAACATGGAAGTGTGTAAAGATATACCAGAACTGACTCTCAATGTGAAAGAAGATCAGAATGACGTATTACGACTGATCGAGGTGATCAAGCCAACTTGGAAAAAAGATCAAGTTATCATTAAGGTTAGTAAAGTATAGAATCTACGTGAATTCTTTGTGACTTTTCAAGGCCGAAAACAAGGGGAGAGAGGGGTGTGTGACATCTAGGCCCGTAGCCGGCACCCCCCCCCCCCCCCCCCCCCGCACGTGCGGGAGTATTTTTGTATTGTGAGCTAAATTCACAATGGCTTAGAACAGGGAGTGTAAACACGAAAGTTTTCGGGAGCCACTTCTCTTTAGTTCACAAATCGTCACTATATGGATCACTGATAGCACGACAGTCGGAATCGTGTCATCGTTTGCTTGTTTTTGGCAAGCGAGTACCTTGTAAATTACCAAAATAAACGAAAATAAACGAAAGGTGCTCTGCTGATAACAGTTTACTCTTACGCGTGTTTACAATCTTGGCTAAGGTATCGGTCATTATTTATCACCGGGGGGGGGGGGGAGAGGAGTTGCTCATGAATTTTTTGGACCCTCTGAAGGAGGGGGGGTCATACATTTTTAACGTCCCGTCAAGAGCTGGGGAGGGGTAAACAATGTCCGCTTCAGGAGCAAATTGTGAATATGCAATCGATTACCAACTAAAATAAACTGTATTAATAAAAAAAAATGTTGATAGCGTTAACATAATTTGTTTATTATTGTGTTTTAAAGGCCAATAATCTACATAATGCCTACGTCCACCGAAACGTAGAAAGAACACTGATGAAAAACAATAAAACAATTTATCAATTGATAACATAAAAGCAATAAAAACAATAAAATTGTAAAAAAAAAATAACAATATTACTTTTCTCAACGGTTTTACATAAAAAAATACAGTTCGAATTTGGCCGAAGCGCCATCCTGGGTTTCATAGTCTGTGAGAGATCCCTCCCCCCCTCCCCCTTTTACAGGGGGTCCGTACTGTAGTGAGGGGTCTGATGTAGTGCCAAGAAAAACACAAAAATGCTCACAGTTTACACATAATTCATAGCAGCAATGCGTGGAACACATAGCAAGCATAAAATAAAAATGTACGCAAATGTTTCAGAAAAAAAGGGGCTTCAATTCTCTTTCCCGGCGAGGCACACCCCCTTCCAATCCAATCCTAGCCTTAACTAATTCCAAATTTTTCAGGTATATGGTTACATTACGCACGACGGGAAAAAAACTTGTTTTAACTGTTGACTACACCAAGAAAATAAAGATCAGTTTAACATGGACTTACTTTAAGTTTGTTTCTTTTTTGTTTGCAAATGCACTTGTTTTTGTGGGGAAGAGATATGCTGTATTTTTGAACTGTGGAGTATGGTATTTTTGTTGGGGGGGGGGGGGGGGGGGGGAATTTTCGGGGTGCGGCTCTTTTCTTTTAATCTGGTGCGGGTTTGTAGGAAATTTCGTGGCTACGGCTCTGGTGACATCCCCCTTATCCCCCCCCCAAACAAATTTTTTTTTAAGTCAGCTGACGGGACCTTAGTTGGAAAACCTCAAACCACATCCTTTCACCCCTTCCCCATTGCTTACACAGGGTTCAGCCGTACCAATTCACTGTGACTGAGGTTGGCGCTAATGACCAAGCTGTCGACGCGCCATTAAGCCTCCTTTGCGGCCGCCCCCCCCCCCGTACCAATTCAAACCGTGCTGAGTCCAAACCTTATCGTACCAGGGACGATCGGGAATGTAAAACAAATTTGGAACGATCGGAAAAAGGTTCTAAAACAAATTTGGCGACTTGTCGACAACCAGGGACAACCTAATCGAAGGACAGGGACGCTCGGGTTAGGCTGGAAGAGTGAAATCCAAAAGATGGAAGGGTGAAAACCAAATTTGCCGTTCAGTTGAGCTCACTTTCCGAGAGGGAGGCACCCACGAAAATCATAAAAAAGCTGGGTCACTCTCGGAAAGTGAACTCAACTGGATTTTCATCCCCACGACCAACAAATTTCCTCAAATTTGCCGACTGTCGACCACCAAAGACAACCTTGTCGACAACCGCAAGGACGATCAGGAAGGCTAAAAGTTGGAAGGGTGTAAAACAAATTTGGCGACTTCTCGACAACCAGGGACGATCGGGTCAGGCTTGGAAGGGTTTAATCCAAAAAGTTGGAAGAGTGAAAACCAAATTTGCCGATAATTGTCGACCACTATACTAGTGATGACCTTATCGACAACCGCAGGGATGAAGGTTAACAGTTGGAATGATGCATACCAGATTTATTAACTTGTTGACAAACATGGAAGACCTTATCCACAAAAAATAGACGTCGGGAAGGATAGAAAGTAGGAGACTTGTTGAATCGAGGGACTTAATGAAATTGAAAATATCTGCACACTTTTTCCACGTATTCCCTTGTTTACCTGTCATTTCCTTTTACACATTACATCGTCCGGGAGGAGCATTAGTTGTATAATAATCAACAAGAAATAAATGTGGTCACAGTGTTGCACGTGCAGTTTTCCATCTCTGGGCGAGATGTATAGTTAGAACTGATACTAAGGTCTAGTTAACGTAATGTTAATTGTATAATTTTGGCAAGGTAACGTGAACTGCTAGTTTTATTCAGTTCTCGTACACCTTTATTCGATGTATACTCTTCCGCCTTTGTATTTTTATGTCGAATAACGAGAGCAGAGTTGGTTGGTTGAGGTTTGCAAATGTCTTTGCCAGCATCGCTTGATGCTGTGTCTGACCCGCCTTTTTCACATACTTCCACGCATGCGCCGTTTGCGCATCCCTGCGCATGTTCCCTTGAGTGAAATGCCACCATATTGAAACCCCCGGTTTATTTTAACCGATTGAATAACCCTAACGTAAGTCTTCTATTTTCTATTGAAGAAGCGGTCTCCAGAACGTAAAAAACCTAGCTATCGATGCGCCATTAAGCCTCAATCTCCCCTCCCCCCTCCCACATCTTCGAGAGGCAAAAAAGCTTGCATAAATCATCCCACAAAACAACGGAAAGTCTGCAAAACACAACAGTTTAAACTAATTAGTGACTTTTTTCCTGTGACTTTTTTTCGTACAACCCATAAATGAGTCACGTACAAAGGAGAAATTTTGTCTCTTATTTCCTACTAGGAGACGTCCACCGCATTTAAAAAATTTGTTATCTCGGTATTGAGTAAAGTGCCGACTGTAACTTACCTCCATATTTTAAAGCTGTATCGCGTAACTATTTATCATAAATCGAATCCCTAAGTTTCTGCTTTTCTTTCACTGTTGTTGTTGGACATGATCGCAAGAATGACGTCACGGTCGTTGTTTGTGATGGGAGACGAAACTTACATCATGCTTTAGTTGTAAATCCCACCCATCCCAACTCCACTCCCGTAGTGGAATAAATCCCATTCCACACCATTCAAATAATTGAACAACTTTGACATTTTACAGCTTTTGTCAGGTGGCCACTCATGTTCAATGATTCGTTGTTCCGATGGTGTTTCCGGAGAGTCGGTCACTGTGCGTGTGCGCAACGTCTTGGAGGGCGTGAAAGACGCAACAGATGAACGCATAGTAGTTAAAGTAAGTAAAGGATTAGTTCACACACTATGGTGGAATCTGAGTTGAGACCTATTACTATTCGAAACCCAGGCTTCATGTCAGTGGTCAACGGTCATCCATAGAACACTATTTATTTCTTACCTTTCTGCAATTCTAAAATGCAACGTTTTGTCTATTCTCTACGTTGCACAACGTAATGTTGTTCAATAAGAGTTCCCTAAATTGTACAAGGGGTCCCTTGACTTGTCCATCAAAACTTTTCCCGTAATACTCTGTATGTTTCATTATTGTATTTCCTTAAATTGGGGCTTGACAGAAACAATATGACGAACTACCGTGGTAAATTATCTGGGGGCGCGGAATTGTACCGACACGGAGTCATGTTAACTCCGGAATTTTCTTAAACACTGACTCCTATGTTGGACCCAGAATTAAGGTAACTCCGGGTTCGTAATTTGCTTTAAAAGTACCTGAAACAAACCGGAATGTTAGTAACATGGAGTTACCCTAACTCTTGTCTAATTTGACAATAATGTGGTTGCGGTTTCTGATGTTATATGTATACTTGTATAGCAACAGCGAGCGCGAAAGCGCGAGCGAGGCAGGGATGTTATGTACAGTAATTCCGGTTCCCGTATTTCAGAAAAATCAAGAGTTACGGTAACTCCATGTTACCACAATTCCGAATTATTTCAGACACATTTAAAGCAAATTACGAATACGGAGTCGCTGCAATTCCGGTCCAACACGGGGGTACGTGACTCCGTGTCGATACCATTCTGGAACCCCAATTATCTCGAGTCAGAATTAAAATACTGACAATTTTACAGAAAAACAAACTGTAAAACAAATCGTAGTTTACCAGAATGTTACGTGCTCTGATGTACGTCAACTAATGAATCACCGAGCCTATACCCTAATTTGTCTAAATTTGTTAATTTCAATTTTTTTTACTTAAAATAATTTTAATTTTTTTTCAAACGTCAGTGGAGGAGTGGCCCTAGTGACAAAGGCGCCATGTCAGTGATCTGGGGACGAATTGGGTAGCCGGTTCGAATCCGAGTCATGCCACTCCGACGAAACGTAACTGTATAAAGGTGGCTTACTGTATTACGTTATTTCTTTTGGATGAATTTCATTGTTGGGCTTATTTCTTCTTTCCTTTTTAATGTTTAATTCTTACTTTTTAAGGAGTAATTAACTATTCACGGAATTAACACCTTTTTTTTTAAACTCAAAGTTTTTTGTAACTTTAATTTGATACTTAGTCATAATAATTCTCTAGCACTTTTTTTTCAGACTGCCGCCAACTTCCCATGTTTTATGAACAAACACCCATATTATGATCTTATCAGTTTACACATTTTACACATTTTACGATGAACTAGACCTTACAAAGCGATAACCAACCCAGTTTCAAAGAAAAAAAAACCCAACAAATCCAAATGTCGAGGGGAATACTGGGGTACCCTTCCAGTGACACCACAATAATTGCTCAGAGGACAGCAATAGCGCTAATACAAGCTACTCAATCAAAGAGTTGAAGGTGTGGTTTTTATTTTATTTAACAGGCAATGGCTTCCAGAGGCTTCTTCCCGCCAGTTCTAGCTACATTCAAAAATGGATTTTGCTACGAATACATTAAAGGCAGACCAATTATTTACAAGGATTCAAAAGAACTGAAGATCGACGACAACCAACTTAAGTATGTACTAAATAACAGAATATTTTTTTTTTATATTTTCCATTTGAGGCATCCATAAATGATTATTCTTCTTTTTCTTTCTTTTTTAACCCCGAAAGTTTTTTTTATATTATGTAGCCACCCCTACCTTGAAAAATCACCCCTGCCTGAAAATCGCCCCTGCCAGAAAATCACCCCTGTCTGAAAATCACCCCTTCCTGAAAACCACCCCTACACTGAAAATAACTCTTGAAAATAACCCCTACCTCGAAAACCACCCATACCTTGAAAATTACCGATACCATGAAAATATTCCCTACCTTAAAAACCACCCCTATCTTGAAATAAACCCCTCTCGAAAACCAAGCCTATAACGTGAAAACCCCTCATACCTGGAAAATAACTCCTACCTTGTAAACTGTCCCTACTTTTATAACCACCCCTATCGTGAAATCTACCCTTATCTTGAAAAACTATGTATAAATGTCCACGCTCGGCTTCTTGTAGACTTCTTACTTAATGTTACTCTAAAATAATACCCCTAGATTGATGACCACCCCTACCTTAAAAACACCCTACCTTGAAAACGACTTCTACATTGAAAACCTCCTACCTTTCAATCAACCCCGACCTTGAAAATCATCCTCCTTGAAAAGCCACCATTAACGTGAACACCCCCATACCTTGAATACGCGCCAAGTTGTCGACGCGCCATTAAGCCTCAACCCCCCCCCCTTGAATATCACCCCTACCTCGTAAACCATCCCTACTTTTAAACCACCCCTACTGTCAAATTCACCCCTACCTTGAAAAACTATGTATAAATTATGTCCACGCTCGACTTCTTGTAGAGTTCTTACTTAATGTTAATCTAAAATAATAATACTAGACTAAACATGAAATAAATAAATCAATTTTGCACAAAATTATTCCGCCATCAAAAAAAATGACAATACAAATAGTGTTTCTACCCATTCCATCCGTGCGGCACGCGATACTTCGAAGTATTCTGATTGTCATAGGCCATTCCTCTCCTCGAAAAGAGATTTGTAGGCATCAGCAATTCAGATGCCTGGCCGATGTATGCCGAAAGTTTGGTTAGGGGTTTCACCCCACCCCCCCTCCCCACCACAGGTAACGTCATATGTTTATGACCCATCAAAGCAATTTCGGCTGAAATCTGGATCGATGGCATTATAGCCACTCAATGTTTCTTGGCGCAGTCTGTCTTTATTCTTTGTTTAACCTCATTTCAAATTACTGTGGTCTCCAGTCAACTCCGACTATTTCCTTTGGGATGGAGGCAAAAACGAAAGCCCAAGTGGTTGCCATGCCTTCTTGAGGATATCGACCATTTCTGCTGACTAAAGACTAACCTCGTTTTAACGTTTGAAATTCTTTCTATCTTTGTGTTTGTGAAGCTCCTTTTTTTAACTTAGGCCAGTTACTTGAACCCGTGGCAATCTGTACAAACGCATCCCTCTTATTATTACACTCGATTGCCACAAAAACTTCTTTCCGTTAAGGGTCTCCACTGGGAATTCGTCGTATGAGCAAAAAGTTGAGGCACCGACCGTGGATGTCGTTAAAGGCAGGTTGTCACCTAATGAAAGTCTGCGGAATATAGCGCCATCTAGCACAATCAAGCACTTGGTTGCAGCAAGCGAAGGAATGCACAACTCCATTTCTTTTAAAGAAACAAACAAGCCAGTTGCCTCCTTAATTACTGAGTGAAAATTCGGTACGTCCGCGTGCACTTAGGAGCAAACTTAAAAAAGTTGATGGCTTTACACTGGCTTTCAGAGTGATGGATTTTTTTTTTTTTTTTTTTTGCCTTTAGTCAAACAGACGTATGTGACTTTTTCGGGGTTACACAATAATATCCGTGGAAATGTCCCGACTTTTCCGGGCAGGGAGTGATGGGA
>JAHWFP010253828.1:0-13168 GCA_023313725.1 Lithobius niger
ATATTTCTTTCTTCAAAAAGGGCAGAGGCAATACTCTACCCCTCCTGTGCCCTCCACTTTTCATAAATATGTACAATGCAAGAACCTGCTCTAAGAAAAATTGTTGTGTATAATCACCTCTTTTGAAAGTTATACTAACTTATTGCTTCTGTCTTTCTCAGTTTGACAAAATGCATGGAGTTGTGATGGTGATGTTGTACGACTTTATCCAACGTCAGTTCCAGCCATTGGGTCATCAACCTGGAAAAGCCTTGTTAGACACCATATCTAACATTGAACGTTCCCTTCTGGCACAGAAGACGGCTATCAACGCCGAAATTGCTCGTCAGCGCATCCAAAAAGACGCACGAACAGTGGAAGAGCTTCTACCGAAAAACTTGCAGCGTCTCATAGATATTTTACCATCGCTTCCCCAATATGCTTGGGTCAACCTATTTAAGACGAGGTGAATAAAACTAAGAAGACAGTCAGCATTATAGACCGGCCTTGTGAGATCACGAAAAAGGCTAATGTTTGACTTCCAAATTATGGTCTTATCATTTCAGTATGCGGGCAGCTACACAAGAATTGTGTAAGGAAGGCTTTTGTGAGACGGACTGTAAAGAAGCTTTACAGGGAGAAACTTTCTGTAGAGATTCCGATTGTTCCGACTTGCTCATATTCCATGCACAGAATCGTGATCAACTGCATAGCCTACCATTGGTCGATTCGTACCACCTCATCATCCAAGTAAGTTCTAACCTAGTACTTTGACAGTAACTAATAAACCTACTGCACAGGGACTGTATAACTGCATCACTGTACCTGGATTATTACAAAGGTTTTGTGTACATCGCTGCACATTGGCATAACAAAAGAGTACGATAGCAGCGGGAAAAAAAACCTTGCCTCTAAATATTTTTTAAGTGATGAAAACTGACATATTTTCTTCCACATGCGAGATAAAAATGTTTTTACCTTCTTACAAGTAGCAAGTTAACTATTGGGCATTTAACATTTGTACAGAAGTTGTGGTAAAAAAAAATAAAACCCACAAAAATTTAAAGATAGAAGGGGTGTCCGGATCTCCCTGTTGGCTAGCTGTAAGTCATCCTCACTATCTGCACAACCCCCTGATAGCTATCTGACAGGCCGACAAGGCCAATGTGATGGTCATCATGGACAGAGATGAATATCAAAAGAAGGTTTTCAAGGAAATCAGCAAATCTGGTCTGCGCACCCTATTGACGTAGGACTTCAAGAACTCCTTGGTCAACCAGATCCAAGTTACCCTCACCCACCTGAATAACGAAGGTGTTTACCCAAGGAGGAAACTCTGTAACTCAGGACCAACCTCCCACAGGTGCTCACTTTTATTTTTGGGCAGGTCAGGAAACACAAGGAGGGGCCCCGCAGGGGATTTTGTCGACTGGCTGAAGCATATCCGTCTCGATCGGGGAGCTGTCATGGCCTCCTTGTCATCATAGCCCTGTTCCTGAGCACCACCATCTATCATGTTTGATAAATCAGCTAAGAAGTTGAGCATTCCTTCAAGGAAGTGAGAAAGGCCAGAGCACTCCTGAAACTGGCTCTCTTCTAAATATACATAGAGGTCAACGACCAAGTGATCCAACAGGTAAAATGAGTGCCGATGGGATACTTGCCTTCCCCATCCTCAATGAGATCAGCTTGCAGCATCTGGGTAGAGACCAGATGAAGTCAAACACGTTCTTGGCCTCCTGAACTTCTGGCACCTAGATCTCCATTCACATTTGAAGAAAACTTATACCAAGGCAGCATGCCATTCCTGGATGTCGTCGTGACCAGAGGACCAACACCTTCAGCTACCAACCCTACTGTAAACCCGCAACTGTGGGGAGGAGGGGGGGATCCCATACGCGTCGGGGCACCCCTCCCCTCAACTACGGTCAATTGGGAACAAGAGATGGTACGCACTGTCCAAAAGTTGCCCTCTGACGCCATTGCCAAGCCCCATCTGCAGGCTGCCAAGGCGTGGTTCTTAAACGTTTGGGGTACCCTGCTTCACTCATCAATCAGGTCACCAAGGAAGCAGCTTGTTCGTTCCGTTTCTACTACGACGATTATGTTTGCTTAAACCACAGCACAATGCTAATTTGAATAATTCTTCTGTCTACTTGTTTTACAGCGTAAAAGTAGTTGTCTCGGGGCATACACTCTGGCCAACATTTTGCTGAGTCGACCAGAGCATGATACCGATGACGAGAGCAAGCTACCACACGTCATTTTGACTCATCTCAGCCAAGGATGGTCAGCTGCTCATCTTGCCAGCCTCTTGTCAACCAAAGCGCAGATTTCATGCTGTACTGAAGAGGAACAAGATTTGCAGCAAATCGAACAAAGACTCGGTCGCATTGGAGCATATAGTATCCTTTTATATTTAGGTTTATTTTGTAACTAAAAGAGAAGTAAAAGAATTACATGAATCTGACCATTTTACTTTTGAGTTATAGAAATATCGAGTAAACAAATGACGCTCAAACTCAAAAATGTCAATACTCTTCACATCAGTATTGCGAATTTTCGATAGGCATTACCTGAAAATAAATATTTTCAGTCCTCCTATCTTCGCCAGGCAGCAAGAAACCTGTTAACTACAGTCTACATAATTGTATGCACTCTTCAGATGGATCGAATTCAAATCGAGAACAATACAATTACAATTATGTAGACTGTAGTTCACATGTTTCTTGCTGCCTGACGAAAATAAGAGAATTGAAAATATTTATTTTCGGGTAATGCCTATCGAAAATTTGCAATACTGATGTGAAGAGTATTGCCATTTTTGAGTTTAAGCGTCATTTGTTTACTCGAAATTACATGAATGTCCATAGTCACAAGTTCTACGAGGACTGATAATTCAAATACTATATGAAAGGCAAATAAAAAGTGAAAGACTTAGATACTCTATAGGCAAGAGTAAAATAATAGTTGCTGGACTTGATGAAGCATGCAATGTCATCTATGCTGGGCAAGCATCTATTTTGAATGAGAGACAAAAAAGTTGAACGAGTTAAATGCAGGTTGAATGAGATGTGAAAGAGTTGAATGATGGTTGACAACTGATATAAGGTTAAATTAGTGTCAATAGCCTTAAATGGTAGTTGAATCAGTAATTCACTGATCATTAATGTACGCACTTCAATGAAAGTTGATCGAGAAAGTTAATTCAGGGTTGATAGCTGTAAATGAGAGTTCAATGTGTTTATTTTGATAAGATTGCATGCGGGATAAATATGGAAACTGATAACACCAAATTGATGTCCACATTGTACGTTTCTACTTGATAATGCTTTGCTCAAAACAATTATAATGTGTGAATCGTGTTCAAATGTACAGTAGGCTCTCTTTAAACCGAACAACGTAGTGCGCCAAAAAATCTTAATATCTTGGTCTTAATCTTAATATCTTAATCTTAATCTTGGTTCCTTTGCCCAAAAAGTAAGTCAAGAGATTATAAAGTTTCTTATACAGAGTGTAAAAACCTGACAATAAAATCAAAACTATATCCGCTTTCTGATTGTACTGTGAGGGCAATGTGCAGTTTTTCATTGTTCGGTGAAAGAGTTTCAATTTTGGGTTGTGGTTCGCGTTTGCATTTTTCCTCTTCTGATAAATTCATCGCTTTCTTGGTCAACACAATGTTTTGTAAATTAGTTCTTGTACGGATGGTTTTTAGTATGTGCAAAGACCTTTGCATCACTGAAAAAGGGTTTGTCATATTGCGCTGTTCCTTAAACAGACGTTCATTTTACACAAATATTTTCATCATACGAACAGAAGATGGCTAACCAAATTGTTCAGAAGTGTTCTTTATAGGGAAAAGTTGCTTATTCGGCTGTTCATTATATTGTGAGTCTACTGTATACACCAAATATCCATTCTTGTCGATCCTTGACTTGCATCTGATGTGAATATAATACATGAAAGGTTTCTAGATTTAGCCCCAGATAGCAATGTTTACTCGAATGTCGTTGCTATCCTTGCTTGTCCAGAGTGCTCCAATTCGGGCGTGTGCGATCCAGTCGACTACATTCTTCGTGAAGGAGGAGGTGATTAAGCTTCAGTTTTGTATCATTTTTTTAAAGCAGTTAAAACACTTTACCAAAACATAGCAGAACTTATCCTGTAGTCTTACAATTCAACCAGTTGCACAACTATTGTTGAAGCAAATTGTGATGACAAAAATCTTTAGAATTTATAAACAAATGAAAAACTGTCCTGCTTGCTTAAAGATGTGGTGTTTGTAAGCAGGATAGTGAGCATTGGCTTCAATATTTTAAACCAAGCTATGAAAATTTTAAATAAATATGGAAGCAAACCTATTCGCGTTGCCTTTTGGACTCAAATGTCAGACTGCCTATGCGGGGAATCGAACCCAGGACCTTTGAAAGCAGAGGTCCTGGGTTCGATTCCCTGCTCAAGCAGTCCAACATACAAGTCCAAAATGCAACGTAGATAGGTTTGCATCCATATTTATTTAACCCATCTCAAGCCCATTGGCTTTCTGTCCTGTTTAAAATTTTAAACAAACTTCAAAACAGAGCATTGGCTACAACTGACTGCGGATTTTGAAATTTTTCAGACGTTGACTTGCTGCGAGACACCGTTAATGGTGACGAACAATCTAAAGAACATCTTCAAAACCTTCAAGATTGTCAGAAAGAAGTTCTTCGCCATGCCTTTCGTTTTCCCAACTTGGAACTGGTGGTGTACTGCACGCACTCGACTCATAGCGAAGAGAATGAAAATGTTGTGCAGACCATATTAAAAGAAGTTAACGGTCAATACAAACAACAAATACAACACCAAAAGCGACCACAAAAGAAGAAATTCATTCAGTTGGAGGTAACATTTAAATCTATGGACATATGAATGGAATCTTGAAAAGAGTGCATTTAGGTTACGTTCCCAGTTACGTCCGTTTTCCCATTAATAGTTCATCTAGTTTCCTAAATTGTAACAAAACTACTCAAACACATCAATGATGCCACTTATAATGATACTCAAAAACACTGGATTCACCATCCCCCAGCCTGAATTGGTAAATCTGTTATCCCTAAAATACCCACCCAATTACGGAATATCATAGCTTCTGTCTAGTCCACTTCTTCGAAAAATTAGGGAAATTGGCCCTCAGGTTTTTTTTAGCACCTCAAATCAGTCGTTAAATAAAATACTATCACTTGCAACGGCAAAAGATTACCTAGTCGTAGATTACAGATTTTTGTATCCAACTAAAATGTAAATGATGATTGGTTGCCAATTTGTAATCCACTTTTATGCCCTTAGTTGATAGTGTTTTTCAGTTACCTGTTGAGAATTTGGTTGCGTGGGGCATAATAGGTTATGTTTCTTCAGCAACCGCCCGATGTAAAATTCAAAGTGGAGCCCAACAAACTATACGGGAGCATCCCTGTTGACGAGAAGACTGGCTGCATTCATATTCAACCTTCAGTTTGGCTGGAAGGTTACTTCCTGGCAGTCATAAAAAAACAGGTGGGTAATAAGGATGCGCACAAATAGTTAGTTAAAAATAAAAAGCCAGAACAATGCACATCAATGCACTTGGATTTGGCCACATTTCGTACCATGACACACTGCATTAGGAAGCAAAAAAAAATAAAAAATGGAGAAGTCCTGCACTGAATGAAACACTGCAACCAGGATTTAAAAACGGGCAACTACTGCAAAAAAAAAAAACATTAGCTTTGTTATATATGCCAATAACAAATTAAGTATGTATTGGAATTGTTTGTTTCCAAATCATGGTTGCAATGTTTTGTTTATGACTTGCGTTTTTATGTATTACCAAGAACCAAGAAGTAAATGATGATTATCGTTTGGTAATGGAGTGCAGCACGCTCGGAGATATGGACAGTTGCATGTTTTAAAGGTCCACCATTCTGGCTTTTATTCTTACACATTTCAGCTAGCAATTTATTCTGTTGACAGGTACAATCTGAAAACTCATGTTTTTGAATAGGTGTTGTATATTGTATCTTATTAACAGTTTGCTTGGAATTATTTTCAGACAGAATTGCGCATTCCTGCTAAAGAAATTTTAAGTCAAGCAAAAGCCCGAGGCCTACTCAACCAAGCAAGCAACACGTCTAACATTTTCGTTCATTCCCAAAGCAGTACTCACAGTGGCGCCGTCACACTTAAAAGTTCCAAACCAAGTGCAGCACAACTGCCTCCAGAGGCATTTAGCCGCCAGCATAAATGCCGAGTCATAGAGGGGAAAGTGTTATGCAATCGATGCCAAAGGAACAGTGCCTTCGCAGCCAATGACGCTTTTATTCGTCAGATGAATAATGCCGAACCCACATCACCTCTGTCAGGCGGTAGCCCTGACCCTGACACACCCAGTGGATCCATGGTATCGCCTACACCTTGTTCATGGACACAACCCCACTGCCGCCTTCCACCTTTTCCAATCCTGAAACCACGCACGCGTAACAAGCGCCTCGTATATCCACTGGCTACGAAGACACTTCACTTGGCCGGAATTGGACCACCAATTGTTTACCCTCCTCAGTACACAATAACTCGTTTGATGTAAATTTCCTTTTTGGTAATTAGATTAGGACATATCAACCGATACGTTGACAACATGGAACTGCACCTGGAAAAAAAAAAAATTGTAAACTAATTTACAAGTGTAAACTTGGAATTGTACTAATATTTAGCTGTCTTTATATGAAATACTGAAATGTCAATGACTGGTTTGTTTGCGGTGGGGCACTGAGTACAGTAATGTTGTTTATTCGGCCTGAATTAATAGTAACCGAATGTCAAGATTGTTAATACGCATAAATTAATATTCAAGTGGAATAAGAATTAAGTATCAATGCCATGAATCTCTCTTCTTGCTTCACACAACACAATGACAGAATTAAAACAAGTCCATTGCTGGGTTCTTGTGAATTTTCGGTGGCTTTGCGCTGCATCTTCTCCAGGCACAAGCCTAGTCCACCAAACGCACTAGCAGACCAACTACCACATACGAACTTCATGCACTTCCACAGTTGGCCTTGCTTGCTGGGCTGGTTAACTAACGCTGGTGCTGCAATCTTCCTGTGGTGGTGATGGTATTAGGACGTCTTTCCATTGCTTTCATTCGATCCTGCAACTCAGGAGTGACGATCTACATGATCTGCTTGTGAGAGGGTTCTTGAACATTCGTTAAGGGATTCCAAGGCCTTGGCAGTGTTATGACTAGCAAAAATCGGTAACCGGCATTTACAATGTTATTCAAATGACATCTAGAAGCAAAACCACAATAGGAGGACATAGTACTACGGTAGTTCTTCTGTAAATTTTCGGTGAAAATTTGTCGTTCACTATCCTCGGAAAGTTCCGTGCACTAGGGAATTGAAATGGTTTCCACATCGTAAGGAGAAAACAATTTTCAAAAGTGTGCGCTTCAGACACAAATGATCTGTACCACACGTTTAATCTGGGCTGCCCATCTGTTGTCCAGGATGGCAGCCACATTCGGCTTGACAAATTAGATGTTCTCATTTGCTGGTTGCATTATATTCACGAAGGGTACTTGCTTGTTGGCCAGATGTTTAATGGCTAGTGACTCAAGGGCTGTAAGGTAAAAAATCACTGTGGGTATTTGATTTAAGCAAAATGGTAGACATGTCCCAGTCATCCTGGCTGCCATCCTGGACAATCGATGGGCAGTCCATTAAAAGCGTGGTAGAGATCAGTGGTGTCTGAAGCGCATGCTTTCAAAAAAAAATACTGTTCTCCTTACAGTGTCGCAACCATTTTAATTCCTAGTGCACGTAACTTTCTGAGAAAGGTGAATGAAAATTTTCACTAAAAATTTGAAGAACTAATACTGTGTTCTGTGGCATTTTGTTTGCAATTGTTCAAGTTGGCAGTGTTAGATGGCCAAAGATTCCCGGGCCCTCAGATCGGAATCTTGGCAAGTGTTAGATTGTAGTAATACTTTGTTCCCTCCCAGCAGATTTGGTGTTCTCGATGGTCACTGTATGCAGCAATTGCGCTCCTCCTGTCAATGTTAGTGGTTGCTTGAATCTGCTCGCTAACTTGTGTGCTAATTCTGCGTCTCGTCTGTACCTAACCGGCAGGGTAATCGACTCGCGTTCAGGGATGGAGTAGAGATCGCTGGCGGGAACCAAATTCAAATAACATGAGGGAGAATTCTCATTGCACAGAGAGAAGAATCGCCACCAAATCGCCATGACTAAGCTCGCCCGAAGAAGCCCGACTAGCCACTCTACGTATATCTGAAGTGGCCCTTTGATCCTTTTCCTTCAAGCACATGAAATTGTTTTGATAAGATTTCTGGAGTGTGTTCAACAGATAGCATATGGATCGTTGATAAAATGGCAATTGTAAATAACAATGTTTCGGCCATTTTTACTTAAGCTTTCAACAAAATTACTTACAGTACAGTTCACGCTTTGCCAAAACTGTTCAGTTCAGTTCACTTAAACGGGCGAATCTTCGATGATTATCTACTGATAATCTTCTTCAGGCCTTCGGTGCAATGTTCCTCCAGCCGAAGGCGATGATCAGTAGAGAATCATCGAAAATTCGCCAGTTTAGATGAAGCTTCTTAAAAAGTGGTAATTTAATTTTGAACAATGTAGCATTAATATTTACAATATTTGAGCATAAATCTACAGGGAGTATTTTTGGTGTAAATAAATAAAGAGTTTACTTGTGAAGATGATGTTATTAGAAAGTAAGTCGTAAAAAAAGCCTTTAAAGTACACAAAACACAGTAAAAACACAACGTTTCGAGGATTGTTACACCCCGTTATCAAGTGCAAAGAATAAAAAAATACAGTATTATGTATTTTGTAAATTATGTATGCCATACCAAAGCCAACACAAATAAATTTCAAATTTAAAACCAAAAATTTAAAAGTTTCCCTAAGCAGAACCAAGATGTTCTAACTGAACAAAATGCCATTTTAAATGCATTCTTTGTCTCTCAGTTTTATAAAACGGTTTTTATTTTAAAATAAATTGTAATGAAGTGGCGGGCGGATCAAGAGTGACGCAGAATGAGAGGCCAAACGGTACGATCAGTAGAGCTATGATGCATCATTACGAGTCTTCAGTGCCACTTCTCTGCTAAGCACGGATGCAAACCTATTTACGTTGCCGTTTGGATTCAGACAGCTTGAATGAGAATTGAACCCATTACCTTTAAGAACGAAGTCAGTATGGCTTAGCGGTAGGCCATTGGTCTCAAAGGGTTCAATTCCTGCTCGTGCAGTCTGACATTTAAATCCAAAACACAACGTAAATAGATTTGCATGTTTATCAGTTATCGAGCGGATTTGTTTTTCGTCCTGTGGTCAAGGTAAGAGGGAGTGGGACTGAGGATATCACTCACCAAATGGACAAGACTATATACAAGAGTGGCAGTATATCGAAACAATTATGGCCCATTTTGTGGTGATCAGTTCAAATAAGTTTCATCCTACTAAACGTTTGACTACTGATTTTAACACATGAACACAGCATATTCAAAGTTATTCTCATCAACTTATCAATTTGAAAATTCTGTACTGTTTACTTCGAAGGTCGGCAACATTGAAAGTATCTTGACGATCTTGTTTTACACTTTCTTCAAAATTTCTTGATTTATTCGCACAACATCACAATTCAAAGTTCACACACTTCACCACTAATAAACAATTATAAACTCTGTCCACTTGAATTTTCGGTGGAATAATGCAGCGTCCACCTTCGTCCGAAGTCCAGGCACAAAACGAGGTTCAAATTGCTTCAGATTGTGTCAGAATCGGAATTAGAATTTGAACTTGCCACATTTTCCGTTGGACCACTGAGTTTGAGCGCGCGATAACGATCAGTGGTCCAACGGAAAATGCGGCAAGTTCAAATTCTAATTCTGACACAGCCTGAAGCAACGTGAACCTCGTTTTTTGCCTGGACTTCTAATGAAGGTGGACGCTGCATTATTCCACCGAAAATTCAAGTGGACATAGTTTATAATTGTTCATTGATTAGCGGTGAAGTGTGAACTTTGAATTGTGATGTCGTACTCACGCCACTGTAAACACCACTAGCCGGTATTTTCCCATATTCGCACAAATAATCCCCCTGGATATCTGTTCACTATATTACGTAAATTTTCAACAACTTAGGAGCATCTGTCTTCATCAGGCTCGTTTTTGTAGATGACAACATTACCAGACCGGCATATGAAAATTCTACAAAAACGAGCCTGAGGGGGAATATTTGTGCGAATATATCAAGAAATTTTGAAGAATGAGTGTAAAACAAGATCGCCAACTTACAAATGGTCCAAACCTTGAATTGCAGGGGCAAATTGGCAATACTGTAGTTGGCCCCGGGGGCGATAAAAATTTGGCCACATATTGTGAAGAGTTTGTAAAAAAAAAAAAAAAATCAAAATCTTTTCAAATTGTAAAGCATTTACTTTGTGCAACAATGAAGGTTATGATTTGCATCTCGAACCATTGCACGACACGCGGACATTTACCGATAATGAATTTGTTAAATAGAAGCATCATGATGAACCACTAAAATCTTTAAGCTCACGTTTATTAAGAAAATCCACAACAATGTATGTCTGAATGGCCATTTATTTACTGTTTTACATGTAACAACCAAATAAACCTTGTAAACCAGAGTTAAGCTGAACTAGTCATATGTGACTGACAACGAACACAAGTTACAAGACTTTTACACTTTCAAACAAGATTTCGTTCAATCTCAAATGCTAAAGAGGCCACGGAAGATGAAACTTCACAACCACAAAAAAAAATGATCAAACAAAAAAAGTATGCATTAAAATTAAATACAAAAATACATGTATACAGAGTTGTTATACAATCTGGCGAACAGTGAGGGACAATGTACAAGGAGTGTACAAAGAGGTATAGGTACAGAAAAATCCACACGAACAATGCACGCACTCGATACCTAGCACAAATGGTGGCCCAATCAGCCCCAAGGCTTTTGTGCTGTGGATGTATGTTTTGGGGGCCAAGCTATGAATGAGCGCACACAGGCAAGTTCACGGTCTGGCAATTTATAACGTCTACTTCTACGGCTACACAAGGCCTATTGCTTACTTCCATTTTAATTCAGTCGGGGTTTTCCACTGGCGACACGTTTACGTTATAAAATGTTTATAATCACAGGATTTTTTTTTCTGGTTTGCGCGGAGTCAATGAATTATGAATAATAATGAGTGAACAGTACAATGTAACTGCGACAATCTCCCCTTCGAGATTCAGATCCACAACAGTTTTCTCTCGATGACGGAGAAGCCGTTCTAAAGTAACATAACTGAAAGGCTGCTCGTTAAATGGCGATGAACAGTAGGCTTAATTCGCAGGCAGGAACAAAAATTCAAAAAGGCAGGTGGGCAGGCACTGCTGTGAATACAACGCAAACAACAAACCGTACAACATTGAAGCCACAATCTCTCAAGTCACAATTACGACCATTAATTTAAAATTGTTTTTTTTTTCTGTAATGCGTCAAGCAATAATTGCTTTCAGTGTACTGTCAACAGCAGATCTCTTCTCGTTGTGCACCATTTCTCACCATTTCCTTCCATGGTTAAAACACAAGCACCCCCTTTTATATAAGGAAAATGCGAAACAGGAGTGGCTTGATTTATGGGCTCTAACAATGGTACATTGTAGTTATTAGGCACACCAAAAACTATTAAAATTGCCAAAGTTTACGAAGATTGTGATTTTCAATATGACTGTTTACAAATGCATCATAAATGGAGCGAACGTTTGCAACTTCAACCAGTGCACATTCACCAACAAATTAAACTGGTGATTGCTGTGCGGTAGATTTCAATAAAGCAGTGACACCTGCTCTCCCCTAATAGATATGTTTGATACAGAATGGGGACGACCACTTTAGTCAGCTCGTATCAACATAGCACTCGGTGCAAAAACTTAGGTAGAGGAAACTCGCAACTTCACGGGAAAAAAAAGAATCGCTGAGAAGTAACAGTAGAACGACATTTCTACACCGTCTGACACGCATTTCACGTTTATTTCCAGACTGACTTTACTCTAGAGTATGAAAGTTGATGTATTTTGGAAAGGCAAAATTTAAGGTTTACCTTTCCCCACAAATATACAAATGCCAGTCTTATTTCAACATGTTGCCTATTTATTTTTATAACTAGCTAATATTTTGTCACCAGATGATCTTATGAAAATAATAGAGAAAAATAAAAGGACGACTAGGATGGATAGCAAAACACAAAACAAGCACAATGTGCACATCTTATCAGGATTAAGATATTCTGGGAATGAGCATCGCTAACATCTATTGTGCTACTATTCTAAGGGCTTTCCAAAATCATTAGTCGATCTAGACTGACGATACGGGACCCACAACATCTGATGCCCATACTTTTTCGTTGTTGCATTCAACATTTTAAAAGTCACACACGACACCAAATTATACTATCAACAAACGGATGACCAGTTGATCGTTCATACCATTCACAAGGCAACAATCGAGCCGTCCAAACTAAAAACATATGCTTCTGATAGTGGTCAGTTTTGCTCAAATTATTTTGTGAATGACGATGCTCACTCCCCAATGTCTTTCGCCTGCTATTAATAATCTCTTCAATCGGACCTTTGTGAAATACGTCCCTCCTCTGTCAAAAGAGATGAAGCTTGTCCGAGCTTGAAGTAAATTGCATACGTTACGGATGCATAGATACCAAATGCAGTATTAGCTGTTGTCAGCCAATACTGTTCCTGCCTGGAGAAAAGCTTAACAGTTTTATGCATTCTTGTCGTCACAAGTGTAAGAATGGCACCACCTGCAGTCTATGCAATGCTAAAGTCAGTGTCTGTCGGCAAAAAATAAATAGATATTCATGCAATTTTACACAATGAGCATTTCTAACAGGGCCTTCAATTCAAGCAGACTGATTTTAAGAACTACTCTACGTGATTAGTTTACTTTAAAAACATTTTCTTATTCGGCAGGATTACAAAACACCTTCTTTTTCATGATTCCGTACTCCTTGCCTTGCGTCCCGTTAGAGACCCTAGCATACTCTTCAGAGCAGCACCTAGACCCTGTAAAATAATTGAAATGAATTGAACATTTAAAGTTA
>JAHWFP010253832.1:0-15002 GCA_023313725.1 Lithobius niger
TAATATCTGTTGGCCATCTAGGAATGAAAATCTAAAATGTGGTTATGAGAAGTGAAATGATGATTATGTAATAACTATCATTTTGAATTTAAAAGTTGATTCATTTATTCATGAATTTATGTTGGTGGGATTGAATCCTAATGAAACATTGTTGAATTATTTATCAGAGTTGAAAATGAACTGATTGTTCATTAGAACATCATATCAAACATCTAATCAGGAAGAACACAATGTTGACTTTAAATTACATAGACTAAAGCCACTATGGTTTCATCGGCTTCAGGCGTTTCCGTCTCAGCAGTGTGTTATGGATTTCTTTTTAAGACTTTACACATCGATAGCTGAAGAATCCTCCTTTGGTGCTCGTTGGTCGATGAGTTCGCTCAAAGCTGACCGATGTACTCGCAGAGGGAGACATTCCCCCGCTGCGCATCCACACCAATAATAAATATACCTAAATTTTTCCGGGGTCAAAATTGGTTTCTATCGTCTTACGAAAATTTATACTACCTGTAAATTTAATTGCATTCAGTTCCTGAGTACTCTTTTATGACTTGAGGTTTTTCGCTCTCCTGATCCGGCCAATGCGTAATCTCACTGTGCATGCGCCACCATGCGCAGCCCTCCTATAAAAGCAGACAGCTCGCTCCTGGCGGCCATCTCTTTTCTTCTCGATATGTCGACCATGATGGTGGCTCAAGAGGGGAGGCAGGGTGGGTGGAAACCAGTTTTGACTCTGGAAACATTTAGGTTTCTAGTCGTCGGCAGAAAATTTCTACTACCTGTAAATTTAATTGCATTTACAGTTGACCTCGTCAATATAGGTGGCAGGCACCATCATGACAAGTTACCCCGGGTTGCAGACTGGTTCCCCAAAAAGTTTAACAAAACTTCGCACTTTATTGATTATAAAAACAGAAACAGGATTATGGTTCTCTTTCGTAGGATTTGGTGACCCTGAAAAGGGCCGGGTTTTTTTTTTTTTTTTTTTTGAGATGAGGTCTTGCTTCCGTCTTCTGGAGGTCTTGAAATGGGAGGTCTTGCTTCCGTCTTCTGGAGGTCTTCGTTTCTGTGTAGAGTGCTTAAGGGGGTTGGACTATGCATCTGGCTGTTACAAATGATCCCAGACGGTATTGTCCATCTTCTTGTCTTGACATGTCTCTGAGGTAGTGACTTGTGAAGACAGTTTGGGTTCTCCAAGATGTGGCCAGGGGCGGACTGGCGGCAACTTGGCCCACCGGCCCGGCAGACGTAAATGGCCCCCTATCCCAAGTTTCACAAAACAAACGACTTTCTTTACTTCACGAATGATAACTGTTTCCCTTCACACCCCGCCCCCCCCACCCAACCAACCAATAAAAGAAAATAATAAATGGTTTCCCACGTGTCCTGAAGCCGTTTTACACATAATTTTGAAGAAAATTATTTATTCGTATTTTGTTCAAAAAGTACTACCGTATGTATGTACAATAGTCGAAATGGTTTATCAGAAGTAGCTCCTATAAATGGTTCTTCAACTTTTCCTTTACGCATCACTAACCCTGTAACTGTCTCATTGCTGTACAGGTACGTCTCACTCGGCAATCGAAAAACAGTCCAAACGCGCGCCCGAGCTATGTAAGTTGTCCCAGGAAATCACAGCCCAGTGGTTAGCGTCGTGGTGAACTCCCGTTTCGCCAAATCTCGTTTCACCAAAAAAAAAAAAGCAGATTAGCAGTTTTTGCCTCAGGGGCCAGTCCCATTTCGCCAAATCCCTTTTCACCAAAACGAATTTGTCAACATTTTACGTACACGAAATTTAATACCTTATTTCTATGTAATGGGGCTTTAAAGTGGCACTATTACCGATTGAAAGCAGACGAAATCTGACAACATCTAGCGCTATGTAGTACCGTCTAGCTCTTGCTTGCACCAAGCGAAGGAATGCATAACGGCATTTCTTTTAACAAAACAAACAAGCTACGACATCCTTAATTATTGAGTGAAAATTTGGTTCGTCCTCGCACACCTGGGAGCAAGCTATAAAGATTAACAATGTCATTGCCGCTAGATGGCGCCATGGTACTTTCATTCGCATTTCAATCGGTGATAGTGCCACTTTAAAGGGCAAACATTTAACAGAGACAAGCAGTGGTACTTAAAATATTGTTTAGAATGCTTGGTCGTCACTATACGTCAATGCCAAGGTTCTCTTAGTTAGTTAGTTATACACGTGATGGTTACCCTTTCCGAAACGGGAATTCCCGTTTTGCAGAATCCCGTTTCGCAGAATCAAAATATTCTTCAAAAAATTAACATTGCATAAGTTAAAGAGGCATGCCTAGTTGGAAGTAATTTCTGATTAGTTGCGATTTCTGATGTTATGTGTTTAGCCCAAGCGAGCGCGGCAGCGCGAGCGAGGCACGTAATTTGAAACAAATTATTCTGCAAAACAGGTGTTTGTCTATAAATGTCTGACCATTATCATGTTATAAATGTTTGTGTTTAAATGTTTTAAATGTTTTGTGTGCCTAAAACTTCGTGAACGGTATTGATTTGGCGAAAAGGGACTGGCCCCTGAGGCAAAAGCTGTTAATCTGCTTTCTTTTTGGCGAAATGGGATTTGGCGAAACGGGACGTAACCAGCGTCGTCACCTCCAAACCAACTGGATGTTGGATCGAATTCCGCGACTGATTAAAAAAAAGTCACATGAATGCCAGTTTGCTAGTTAAAAGGTTAAACGTCAATACAGTAATGCATGCATGATGCATGCGTACCATTTTTGCAAATTTCATGTTGTTTCTACCGCGGTTTCTCTTTTTTGTTTAAGTAGCATACACCGTATGCATTTTGCTTTGAGTCAGAGTGCTGAAAACAAAAGCTCAAAGCTAAAATAGGAAAAAAAACGGGAGTAGTGTCGTTAAATTATGAATCAGTAAAATCCTTGTCTAAATTGAATGGCGTAACTAATGATTATGGATCATTCGAAAAGTGTGGCGCGCCCCGTGTCGCGTCACGATAAAACACTGTCACTGACAAAACTGGACGAAAAAGTCATTTTTGAACCTCAAAAATGACACTTTCAGCAGTCAAAATTCTTAAAAAGCCTCAGCTTATCAGACCCCTCATGATTACAAGGTTTTGAAGCAGTACCAATACTGCAAGTATAGTTTGTACAATGAACGTTGTAGAAAAGCCTTGGCGTTTGGTTTCTCTTGGCTTGTTCTGTCTTTCACTTGCTGACTATGTTACGGATGGGGCAAACAAGCTAACAGTGTGTTCATCATACTTATTGTATGACTCGTGATACACTAGTGTGTGTCTAGGCACGCACGTCAGTATACACGTTTTCACTGTCCGAACTTTGGCCGTCCAATGAGACACGATGCCCACAATACTAACAATGGTTATAACAATATTTTCGTATTTATGCGGCGCCCTCCCACGCCATCCCCGTTACGCCCCCAGGCGCCAAACTATAAAAGGTACGCAGTTCGTATTGTACTGCACCCATTCGTCCAATTTCATAGCTGGAAGTCTTCCCGTTATCTCGGTATCGATGAATAATCACCCTATGGGATTTAACATGGGGATGAGGGGGAAGCTACGTAGTAACACATTTTCAACGTTATTGAAGGTCAGATTTTGCATTGAAAGCAGCTTAGCTGGCATTCCTACACGAGTTAATTTTTGTCAGGTGGGTCATTGCTCTCGATTGCAACACAATTTAAGCTTTTGTACCGCATTATTATTATTTGGACTTGGAAGACCAGTGAGTACCTGAAATGTGTCCAACTATGCTCAGGATAGTAAGACACTGACACTATGACGTAGCGCTACAATGGTTTACAACCTCGACAATTGAATTGATGTGATGTTTGTTGTGATGTTTGTTGCCTAACTTGACGTGACACACTAGCGTGTGTCTAGATTTTATTATTTCTTTCTCCTAAGAAATTATTGCAAGATTGCCGTACCGTACACATGCTACTATTCTACTAAGAAAGAAAATTTTACGTCTGTGAGCATCAGGGGTTGAAGGATATGGTGTTATGCTTGCTAGCTCGCTAACCAGACTATTGTTTTCAAGCGATGTATTAGAAACGAATGCGATGCGGTTCGGCGGTGTAAGACCAGGGATTATTTTTCCCCAGCCCACCCCCATTTTCATATAAGATTTTTTTTAATAACAAAAGGACAGAACAATTAAACACTGTTTCCACCAAAATGGGAGTAGTTATTTTTTTTTTACTGCCATAAAACGTAAAAAAAAAAAAAAACTTGACTAAAGTGGCCCCCCAGCCAGTTGGCCCACCGGCCAATGGCCGTTGGGGCACTATTGCCAGTCCGCCCCTGGATGTGGCTTGAAGAATTTCAGCGATGGAGACTTGATTGTGGAAAGCCCGTGATGTTGAAAGTGCCCTGAGTTTGTGTGCAGTTGTTTTGACGTTGTTATCGGTGCAGTTGATGTTTGTATCGTCGTAAGCCCTGTTGATTACGGTTTTGATCCAATTGGCAATCACTGCAGTGGAAGTTATATTCGTTCCTTTGGAGAAGGGAATGAAGAGTTGGATGCACCTTTTCCGAAATTCCGGGTCGTTTCAGCGTTTAATGTAGTATTGTAATGCTCGTACGGGACAGAGAGTTCGTTCGTGTTCTTCATCGTAGATGTTCGTGAGGGCCGGAATGATGATGGGTTTGGATGGTCCACTTGGATTTTGTGTTTTGGCTCGAAAGTCAGGACAGGGCCTCAAGCGGATGTATCAGGAAGGTCATTTGAAAGTGCCTGCATTTCACTACTGTGGAGGCTTGCTGCAAGTGAAGTGAGGAAAACAGCTTTTCTTGTGAGGTGGTTAATGTGACAGGTTTGGATGGGTTCGTAAGGTTCCTTGGTCAGAGAGTCCAGGACCAAAGGTAGATCCCAATTCCGGAAGGTGTGATGGATTGAAGGTCTTTCAATTTCAAAGGATTTCAGAAGGGAAGAAATGTGGTTATCTTCCAGGAGGTGCTTGTTTCCAATGGCTTTGAAGACTGTGTTTAGAGCAGAACGGGAAACCAGAATGGTTGAGCCTTTGAGTTTGTCTTTGAAGAGGTCCTTTGAAGAGGTCGGTGAAGAAAACTAGACGGTCTTGAACAGGGGGATTGATTGGATTCAGGGTTGGCAAGTTTTTGACATGCGACAGGTTTTATCTGGTTTTTACCATGGTTTTAACCGTCATGTCAAAAACATAGGTTTTTGACATGTCAAAAACTGTTAAAAATACTCCGTTTAAGCAAAAAAAATGTAAATAAATAAATACATAGAGAATTAAACAGGTTGCACTCTTGCAAAGTTTTGTAAAGCCCTAATGCCACAATTTGTTTTGTATCTCTAGTAATTACGTCTAGTCAATTCAAATAAGATTCACAAGATGTCTGTCGGAGTCTATATGCTTATGCCCAGCTGCAACACCAATACTTGATTTAAATTGAACAAATACGTGAAGGTTAACTCAATCAGCCACTCTATTCACTTTCATAATCCCCACTCATTCCACAGCACAAACCTGCGTGCACTCCAAGCTATAACAGACTGGGAGTTAAAATGGCAAAGACGCTTAGAAGTTTTTCAGACTGTTTAAGAACCCACTATTATTACATTAAAAACTAAGAGCTTTTGATGAGTTATCTCATGTTAATTAATAAAGAGTTCACTTATTGCCATACTACCTAACACTGCTATTACCATTGATTGAATCTGGGCAGTTCAATCTTGATTTTAGTGGTTTTCGACACTTTTTTACGGTTTTCGTCACTTTTTGATAGTTTTCGACAGTTTTTGTACGGTTTTTGACATGTCATGTCATGTCATGTCAAAAACTGGTTTTTAACGTCAAAAACCCAACCCTGATTGGATTAACTTTTTTCGCTTACACCACTGAAACCATCGTTAACAGTGACTGTTGTACATTCTGTTGGTCAAGTCCCGAAGGGCTTTGCTGGCAAAGCGAGTGGCTTGTTCTTCAAAAATTCCAGCCTCCTTGATGAGTTGGATGATAATAGCCACCCGTGCAGATGTAAGATGTTGGAGTTCGGGTGAAACCTGGTTCTCTTCTGTAGAGATAAGAAATCTGGAGGGTTTGGTAGTTCTCTTAGCATGTCTACGAGAAGGTTCGGCAGGTGAGGGAACCAAGGGGCTGCCGGCCAGTTCGGTGCGATGAGGAGAAAAAGTCCCTGGGTTTGTTCGATTTTCGTTAGGACGGTTGGGAGAAGTTTGAATGGAGGGAACAGGAAGGCGTACAGGTTGTCCCACGGGAAGGTCAGAGCATCTATTGCACAAGCCCGATTGTCCGGGATTGGGCTCACGAATTGGGGAAGTTTGGCATTGTGTTTCGTAGCGAAGAGGTCGATCATGGGTTTCCCCCAGATGATGAAGAGAGATTCGCAAATTGATGTCTTGAGGGACCATTCCCCTGATGGTAGTTTCTTCCGAGACAGTGCATCTGCTATCACGTTGCGGTTGCACGGGATGTGGAGCGGTTGGAGAGTTGTGTAGAGTTTCAAGCATAGGTTGAATATTTCGCAGGTGATCTGATGAAGGGTCCGAGAACGCGTTCCTCCTTCTTTTCGTATGTAGGCGACTGCGGTGGTGTTGTCGGCCTGGACTTGGACGATCTTGCCTGCTACAAGGTGACTGAAGTGGAGAAGAGCATTGTGGATTGTCTTTAGTTCGAGGATGTTGATGTGCTCGGTTGTGTTGGGAGGCCAGATCCCGTTTATCTCGTTGTCCATTATGTGTGTCGGTAAAAAGTAGGAAATCGGGAGAAGGTTCGTGAAGAGGCATAGTCCTGGATACATTTGCGGTGTCCATCCACCAGTGAAGACATTTCCATGGGAAGTGGGAATCGGATGGCATCGTCATCTCGGATGATGGAAGATGGTCGCGCCAATGGTCGATGCGGAAATGGTGGAACGGTCGAGTCGTCCAACGGCCATAGGGTAGGAGGTCGGCCATTGAGTCCATTTTGCCAATGAGAGTTCAGGGACGCTAGGGAGTGATTTGCGGACTGGGAAAGGGAGAGGCAATGATCTAGTAGGTCGGTTTTCCTTTCCATTGATGGCGTGACGGTTCATAAGGTTGAATTCTACGCCGCGGAAGATGAAGGTTTGTGCAGGTTGAAGTCGTGATTACTTCCAATTGACTCCGAGACCTAAGCTGTAAAGGAGACCAATGGTGAAGGAAGTGTGTTGTTGTAGTTGATGGGGATTGATGTTGTTCAGGAGCCAATCGTCGAGGAAGGCGTTTGCTCCAATTTGGTGTCGGTAAAGGTGGCTCAGAATTCGTTTCATGACGAGAGTGAAAATGCGAGGAGCTGCATTGAGGCCAAACGGGAGGGTGTCGTCAATGTTCCCCTGATAGATGAAGCAGAAGTAGTGGAGATATTTCCTGTGCAGCGGGATGTGGAGATAAGAGTTTTCGAGGTCGATCGAAGTGGTCCATTCGAGAGGTTTGAAGAAGAGGCGAATGGATTGGAGGGTTTCCATTTGAAAGTGGTCGTTGTTCATGAGGCGATTTAGTGGTTTTAGGTTGAATATCATTCTCTCTCCTCCAGACTTCTTTAGTCTTAGGAAGATGGAGCTGTAGAAGCCAGGTTTTGAATGATCGGGGCAAAGGCGGATTGCATTTTTGGCCAAAAGATCGGTGATTTCTTTGGTGAGAGCAGGTTGCGAAGTTCCAACGGAGGGGGAGGGGGGTGGATGCCAGATGAGGTTTCGTGTTGAAGGATGGTTGAAAGCCATGGGATATGATTGAGAGGATGGATTTGTCCTTTGTGATATGAAGCCATGCAGGATGGAAGTGCTGACCCGACCGCTTACAGGGAGAGCATGAGCATAGTCATTTTCGGTGATAGGACTTTCTGCTTGTGGTGGAGGAGTACTTGCTGCGGTTGTCGGGGGTCGAGCTCCTTCTGTTTCTGTTGTAGCTGCGGGAGCTGGCCTGGTTGTTTCCTCGAAAGGACTGGTTTTGACGATGAGAGGGTTTTGTCTTGTCGTGGGATGACGAGTTGATGGCCGTTGGAGTCTGAGACGAAGGCTTCGGGTCGGAGATGTTCCCTTGGTAAGGCTTCCGAAAGGATTGGTTGTTTGACGGCTTGAACGTCTTCTTTGGTTTATGGGAGATGTCCAAGTAAGGAGCGAGGATTGGAATGCGGCCTCTAAAGAGGGTGTCGGTTACGTGAAGCGGCTGATTCCAGAGGACGTGTTTGGTGGACATGTTCAGGTTGGACGCGATGCCTAAAGCGATGTCCCTAAGCAGGAGGGTGGAGTTGAACAGTGCCTTAGTGATCCAATTGAAGGAGTGATATGAGGCGAATGACATTTTCTTAAAAAGCTCAGAGATGAGGAAGTGGACGCGTTTGATGTTTTTCTGACTGGTCTCACGAGGGAGTCGTTCACAGAGTGCGTTGATAGCGATGGCTCTAGGACGTCTGCTTGGGAGCCGGCGTGGAGGCCCAGGCGGAGTATTTTGTCATTTTCACGGAGTACAGCTGTGGAGACCTCGGTGCGACGGGGAATGTTGAGTGCAGTGCCAAAATCCATCTTGGCTTCATTGGACAAGAATTCAGATTGTTGGTATGTTTCGAATTGACGGGGGTTGGTGGCGCCGTCACCGGTCGCCCTGAAAAACCAGGTTTCGTGTTCCGGGCGAGGAGGTGGAGGATACTGGTCGAGTTTAAGTGGCTCACCTTTTCCAAGGAGGGATCCCCCGGTTCTGAGAAGGGTCGTGAAGAGGGTCGTTGATTGTCCAACTTTAGCTCTTTCACGTTTGTTCTTGTCGCGGAGGCCAAAGCCAAATCCAGTGGAAAGTCCCCTATTCTTAGGCTTGGGGGTGGAGGTGTCCGGTTTGTACAGGTAATCGTCGGGAATGATGGCCTCGACTGCTTTGAGAAGATCGAAAAGGGGAATGGCCGCCGGGTCATCATCAGCTTGAAGTGAGTCTTCGTAAGGGTCCAGTGGTGGTTGAGCAAAGTTCACTCGATGTGGAGGTGGACGTCCTAATGTGGAAGCAGAGTCGAGGGTGTCTTCGGTGTTAATGATGTTCGAAAGGAGTTGAAGAAGGTCGGTGGAAGAAAGATTCAGGCGGCGTTTCTTGGTTGAAGTGTGAGCGATGGAGAAGTTTTCGCTTGTGTGCTTCGTTGTCTGATGATGTGATCTATTCCTGGACGTATGAAGTGGCCTTAGAAGGGGGCTTTTCCGTAGATGCAGAAGGGCGGTTTTTGTAGGAGAAATCCATGATGGAACGGTCCATTAGACAATGGATTTCTTGTGAAGGAAGTGGTTCCGAATCCGGAGCAAGACAAGAAGCCGATGATACGTCAAGAGGCCGGACGTCACGTTGTGGTGGGACCGTAGATGCCGAGGTGGTGGTTGAAGGTGGCTGCTGACTGCAAATCATTGGAGAGGCAGATAGATCTTGAGTGGCGATTTTAGAAGTTGTGGGACGTGGGGAGGGCACCACGATGATGTTGGAATCCGGTGGTGGATGGCTTGATGGAGATAAATCCATGATGATCCGTTGCTTTCATGAAAAAGAAAACGCGAAAACGAACGTAGCGAACGTGCGAACGACGAACGTGGTGAGCGACGAACGTAATGAACGGTGAGATGCTTGGTGTAGCGGATGCTGATCGAGTGTGCGAGCGACAAACGTAGAGTGGAACAAACGTGGCGGGAAAACGAACGCGGCGAACGTGCGAACGACGAACGTGGTGAGCGGCAAACGTAATAAACGGTGAGATGCTTGGTGTAGCGGCTGATGATCGAGCGACGAACGTGGCGGGAAAACGAACGTGGCGATGGGCTGCTGCAGACGGCGGTCGTCGGGCTTCAGTGGCAGAAGGCTGAAGAGAGTCGAATGGGCATGCGAACGTCGAGGCGAACGTCGAGGGGAACGTGGAAAAGGATAGCTTCTTCAGGCGATGTCTTGCGATGAAAGCTTGAGGAAAAGAAATGGCCGCCAGGGCTCTCTGCTTTTATAGGAGGGCTGCGCATGGTGACGCGTGCGCAGTGGGGTTGCGCAGTGGCCGGATCAGGAGAGCGAAAAACCTCAAGTCATTAAAGAGCACTCAGGAAATGAACGCAATTAAATGTAGTAGAAATTTCCTGCCGACGACTAGATACTAAATTTTCGAAAGTTATGCGAGTTCATTTCACGATTTTGTTCAAGTTTAGGTTCCATTTGACACACACTCAATCTAAAAAATATAGAATATTCTACCCTTACTCTGCAAATTTCTGACAGTTCTTCTTAGCAAGTTGGTGAATCACATTTCAACTGTGTTCATCAGACATTGTACTAGTTTTTCTCCTTTGGCTCACAACATTGTACACACTTCGTTTTGAATGCACAGATGGACAGAGGCTGAAAAATCCAGGAAGCTACAACCACTGAATTCAAAATGAAGCGCGTGCCGCGTTGTGAGCCACAGGAGAAAAACATGCACAATGCCAGATGAAGACAGTTGAAGTGTGAGCCACCTATTTGCTAAGAACTGTAGAAAATTCGCAGAATACAGATACAGTGTTCTACATTTTTGAGATTGAGCATCAAATGTAGCGGTGTACCGATTCCAATACCGAATCCGGTTCTGAGTACGATTCCGTGGTATTTGAAAGTTTTGATTTGACTTAAGCTATTTGCATTGGTTCAAAATTTTTCTGTTAATGTGTGATATATCGATATCGCAGCTGTTTTGCCAATACATTGCTTGCCTGTGTCGGTATCGGTTCAGACCTATAACATGACTTTGTATTCCAATATTCTCCTCTGAACAATCACACACAGTTGATCCACATACCTTTTTAGCTTTTTCTTGAAGCTCCATAATTACTGTGCGAATGTGTTTTACTAAAAATGGCCAAGTGTTCAGCAAAAATATTTTATCCATCATCACTACTATAATGCTGTACCACCGCTGAAAGCCTCGGGCATGGCTATCCTTCAGAAAAAAGGTGTGGCTAAAGACATGCCCTCGATGATCATCGCCGAAGAAGATTGGACCCTCCCGTCCGGGGCAAACCTACCAATAATATGGAGTAAATAAATCACTTTATACACAATAGATCTTGTCAACTAAAAATAGTAACCCTTTATGGCACACATACCTCACAACTTAAACTTCTAACACACGCTTGCCGAACAATACTGAATACCTCTGGATGATATGGGTACTGACTGCTAATATAGCTAACTTTAGCTTCATGGTCATTGCAAATGTACTCTGCTTGACCGGATGATAATGGTCGGCAGGCCTAAGATTGAACACGATACTGAATTAAAATTCGGAAGAAGGTCTTAACAATTACAAATTAACCAAATCATGTTTATCGTAATAGAAACAAAAGTTGAAAAATTCTCAGCATAAAGCACAAATCGCTTTTGGCACCAAGTCACCCACAAACTTACCAGTTTTTTTTTAACAATAGGGGCTGAAAAAATTAGGGAGCACAATGTCAAGGAGCTGTCTGAATTGTAGAACAAAGATTGAAGTGACAACGTGTTGTGGTGGTAGCTCGTTCCAAGTATTCACTACAAAATGAAAAATATGTGCCGAGGAAGAGCGGTATTGCATCTTTGTTTAAATAGCTTGGTTCCATGGATCCAGTCCACTGCATTTGTGTCAATGTGAACCACTAAACTGTGGCCTTTGCTGTCTTTGCTATTGAGAATCTTGAAAGTCAGAATGAAGTTGCCGCTTATCCATCAATATTCAAATTCCGAAAGATTGAGAGCTACCAAAGTAAGGGGTATTCTTAAGCCTTGCGACAAGTTTTGTGGCACATCACTGGACACGTTCTAACATGTAGCAGTCTTCTTCGAGGCGGACTCATCATACCTGGCCTGTATACTCCAAGATACTGAACGCCTTACTGCGGTACAGTAAAAGAGATGCCTTTTAGGTAAGGGTCATGAATGCTGTCCAAATGAGCCGCCATCTGAATGTGGGCAAAGAACTTTCAAGTCACAGTTAATGACTAGGCTACACCTAGGTACCACTGAACTTTCCTTTCCGGGAGTTCAATTGCAGTGCCCAATTTATAGTCCGCCATGTTCATGGATTGAGTGTGGGAACCATACCAGAAATATCGGCCTGGAGTTCTGCAGTACTTACTGTTTCATTAGTGATAGCAAAGATTTTAGTATCATCTACGAAAATACAGTTATCTTTGCCAAGATGGTCAAACATAAATAGGATGAAGAAGAGAGGACAAAGAACATTGCTTTGTGGGACTCCGCTGTGCACTTCTACCTTGGCAGAAAGCCCTCCAAATCTGATGTATTTTCAGTGAGGAATGCAGAGCGCCACGCAAGAAGTGCTCCCGAAAACCAAGGCTGCACCAAAAGCATGGCATCAGAATGGGTCGATATTGGCTAGTGGTGTCTATAATTTCTTTCTTTTCCAGTGGGTGCCGGTGCTCATTAAATGTGTAGGCTTCCAATTGCTGTATATGTTGGGAGGGGGAGGTTACTAAACTTAATATATACATACATGTATATCCCCAATTTCAATAATATTTTTTTTCAACAAATTAAATCTTTACTTGACTCAAAATAATGCCGCTTTCAATGTCACAATAGTTAAGTTTTAGGAAATCACTTGGCAAAGCACTAAAAGGCACATGCGTCCCTGTTGGCTTTCCTGTATGACTCAGTTTTGCGACATTAGTTCAAACGTATGAACCTAAGCAGGAATGTGATAGCCTGGCGTCAATCGTGCGAGAGGAGTGCCGTTTTTAATTACGACAGGACAAACAAACAACTCAACTGTTCTATTGCTATTCTCAGCTTAGCCAATCATTAGTTTACAAACAATTCTGCCTTAATAAAATTAATTATAAAAAAAAAAGGCAGCTAGATGATGAAATATTAATTGATACTTACGATGTGCATGAAGAGTTCAAGACTCGTCTAAAATTTTGGGTAGAACTGACTACCCTGCCTACCCAGAAGAACCGCCACTGAACCATTCATTGATTTTGTTGTTCCAATACACAATTATAATTGTTTCTACTAGAACTTTTAAATGTTAATAATTTTAGGTTGACAGCTAAAAGTGCGCATAATTTCAGAATTAACAAATTTTCAATGTGGTTATTAACTAAAAAAAAAAAAAAAATGCGACCCAAATACAGTGCAGTCAAAATAATAGCTTCTCTCGTTTTTGACTATATCAAAAAATAATAGCTACTCCCCGTTTTTGACTAGGCCCCTAAAATTCTTGACTAGGCCCCTAAAAGTATTATTCTCTATTGTATTTACACAAATAGCATTTAGCCATTTCATTGTGTTATTTTGATCTGTGATGGAAATAACTACGATGAAGCAATAAAACACACAATGGAGAAACAATGATCCAACTATGAAAGTAGCCTAAACTTTGAAAATATTCTTAGGCATTAAACAACAGTCAGCTACCTAAAGGACATGTTGAAGCCTTGTGATTTGTGAAGCTTAATTACCCAGCACAAAATTTACTCAGTGGCGCCTTTACATTTGCTAAGGCCCTAGTGCCAAAGGAATTCGGGGCCCCAAATGTTCGACAGTTTTCCTTGTATTAAATTCGCATATATTTTAACAATAGACAGGAATTCCCCTCCCCCCCTTAAAATTCTTGCACTGAGCAGTACTGATCAGGAACACACAGTTGCTTGTGACTAAGGGCGTCCGCAAATTGGGAGACCTGCCCCCACCTCCCCAACGCCCTTTTTGATGAATCACGACTAAACTCTAAAATTTCATTAGAAAATTTCATTTGGAAATAAATGAAAGGTTTACCGACAGTTAATAAGTCTTTATCATGTAAACTAATTGTGATGTCTTTTACTACATTTTCTTTAAAGTTTAGCTCTGACTACTGGGCTGCCAACAGTCAATTATTTTTTTTCTTTTTTCTTTTGCATTTTTTTTATGCAAAAAAGAAGTCCCTTTTTAGAAAATGTGCGCCCCGGACACCACTGCTTTTTAGCAAATGTGCGCCCCTTTGAAGCCCACCCAACTTGGCCTATAACGTTCCTTGGCTTTAACTATACATCAAATGCTACGGTTGTGAATATCAAAGTTATAATATATTAATATTAAAAAATGCTTTAACGTATAAAATACTCATGTAAGCTAAAAAAAAAAAAAAGTCCAATTTTACCTGGCGGGAAGTCAAAATTGGTTTCTATTACCTAAAAAAAATATAAACTACCTGTAATTTTGTTGCACTCAGCTCCTGGATGTTAGTTACCCTGGAGGAGTCACACACTCAGGTGCACCCAGCTCATGATTGACGGAATAAATACTCTTTTTCAAAGTTCATCACCCGTTTGTTCGTGATGTGCTAATTTTCGAAAGACAATTTTAAATTTCACGACGTCTTTCTTCTTCAGGCTTTCTTGTTGTCATTCGTTGGCTGTCCTCACATCGTAGTGCTTGATTTTTGGAGCCTCTTGAGTTCGGCGCCCGCGACCACTGATCTCTATGGCGTGGGAGGTGTGCGTTGTTGGCGTTGTTGTTGGCGGCGTTGTTGATTTTCCATTTTTTATCTAGTAGGCTCTGGATTTCTGGGTGGACTAGCTGGTTGATGGTGGGGTGTGAAGGAGGTTGAAGGTTCATTAGAGGGATATTTCTTCTTTCTAGATGATTTATGGAAATTGATTCAAGGGCTCTGAGGTGGCTGTCACTGCTTGAGTTGGAGGTCAGGAGAGTGGTGGTGCCTTCCCAGTTTATGGAGTGCTTTGTGCTGTCGTGGTGGGCTCCTATGCCATTGGTGGTGTCTCCTGTCCGGGTGGCTGTGATGTGGTCCAGTAAACGCACATGTACTCCTCGTCTTGTCTCTCCCACGTAGATGGCTGGGCACTCACTACATGGAATTTTGTACACTGCTGCCTTGGTTTTGGGGCAGTGTGGCGCCAGTAGTTTTCTAGCAACCACTGGGTCAGGAATGACTGGTATCTGGCTCGTGTCTTGTGGCTCGGTGGTTTTGCCTTGAGGTTGTGC
>JAHWFP010253833.1:0-40394 GCA_023313725.1 Lithobius niger
TGCCACGTGCGCTCTTGCAGGGCCGACTCAAGACAATTTAGGGCCCTACGCAGATTCAGTAACGGGGGCCCCCCCCCCCTGGTGGGAAGTAGAGCATTAAAAGCATTGGTTTTATCCAATCGTTTCATTCATGTTTGATTATAAACATTAAACTATAATATTTCATACGATCCAAGTCAATATCCACTTCTTTTTTATTACCAAAAAGTATGTGAATCACAAAAACAGTAAATAATGTTGAAAAAATGACAAATTACGGTCACGAAATCTGGAAAATAAACAGCAAGCAAAATCTCAACTAACTATAACAGCAAACAAAAAACCACATAGGCTAAAGAAACAAAAAACATACATACATACTTCCCAAAGGATGAAACAAACGTAAAAGAAAAAAGAAAGACGGTAGAGAAGAAAAAGGGAAGTTGGGGGAGGGGGCAAGAATATCCATCTAGCTGTTTCGCGTTTCTTCTTTCCTATAAGACTGCCATCTGCCGACAAAATGCCAGCCGCAAGTACCACTAGCTTCAGTTTTGGGTCGCACAATGCTTCGCCGAATCGACCCACATCATTCCTGAAGTTTCACATCACTAGCACAGATTCTCACCCCGTTTTTTTTTTTACTGCGATGCAGTACATAGGATTTTCAATTAATAATCTGCCTTCTCGCTATAGTAAGATGAGCTCTGCTCCCGCGCGTGCCCTTGGGCCTATCTGTGCACTTGTACACAGAATGTCTAGCCAGATATTGTCAGCGCAGTTTCAAGCATGAGTACCTGTCGGGGAGCTCTGTTCTGGCCGAATAGCCTGTCATTTCCTTGACCAATTGAAGCCCAGTCAGTCTCAGTCTTGTCTTTTGAAGGCTTTATTGCGGAGATGGGGGAATGTTGCATTGAGCCATCTTGGCTCGTGTGAACTTTGTGGGCCCTGTGTGACAAGACGAGAATCTTGGAAGGTAAAATAAAGAGATACAAGTGAAAACTAACATGCTATTGGAAAATGAGATTTGACATGAAATTTTCTATTGAACATGAAATCGTGTTTCAGGTTGCTAACTGTGAATCTGCTTCGGCCATCAGTCCAGTAAGCATTATCAAGGGGTCATTTGCCAAAGAAAGCCACTTGAAATCATTCTTCAAGTCCTTATGGCTTCGGAACCGAATACTCCCTTGTCTTTCTTTCATGCCCCACTATGGGTACAACTTAATTCTCACTACGCCATTCTGTCATCCAGATTTCTGCCTGGTCGGCCTAGTGTGGGCCCTGACTGTGAGCTCTGAATGTCCACCTCCACCATCTTCAAAATGTGCTAAACTATACAGCTGTGTTGTGCCAGAAATTTTCAGTAGAACAGATTCAAAGCGAGATTGGCGAGGTCTTCACGATGCAGACATCTAATTCACAGAAGGCAACATAGGATGACAACTGATTCATTGTTCACGTGGGACAACAACACCAAGCTCGTACTCGCTATGGACGTTCCTTAGATAGGATGCAGAGTGGTCACAACATCTTAAAGTGTCCACGGCACACGACAAAGTTCGTGTTTAGTTTGGCACGCATTTCTCCCAGTCTTCTTCTTCGAAACTAAGGAATAGGGGTTTGTCCGAGGACATAAACCATGTATAGTCCATTAGCCGTTGCGGCAGTAGCACTTTCCTTGTTCTGTCCATCTGTGGGAGGTGGGGGTTGTCAGCCACGGGTTTCGTCGCTGTCAGGTAGGGTTTCATGGTTTGGCTCTCCCGACTCTGACCCTGAGGCTGACTACCGTCTTCAGCTTGCCAGTCTAAGTCCGAGTCCTTTCAGTCGAGGAACTGCTTCACTTGGATGAGCAAGGGTGAAGGTGTCCACCTGGTTCTGTTTTATTGAGGAACTGCTTGAGGCATCGGAGGATTTGTCTTCCCAGGGAGTCATCCGATGAGTCGTTCGGTGGGTTTTCCATCCTCACCGGCAGAGGGTCAGTGATTTTGGCCTGCAGTTGTGGTGCCGGTCCACGCGGGCCTTTCTGGATGCCAATAGGGCTACATGACTTGGACATTGACGATGCGCTCGTGTTTGGCATTATTTGTGATGACTTTGTAGGTAACCATGCACTTCTTCTCCTTCACGCTGATGGAACGGTGTAGAGAGGAGCAAGCTTTTTGGTCGCCCCTTTCTCTGCATTCGAGGACGTGATTTGTCAACTTGACGAGCGCTTGCAGGTGGAAGGTGGTCTTCCTCCTTTACCTGTCGAAGTCTAATTTAGACGAGCATGCTGCCTCCGCTACGTGGGCTGTGGTGAAGTCCACCGCTTTCTCTAGCGTATCTTTGTGTGTATTGGCGTATTACTCCATAGTCGGTCCCTAGTCTGCGTCCGATACTCTCAGCATTGCTAGTGGCTATTTCGGGTCTCTTCTGTGCATGATAAAGGTGCAGCGTTTCACGCCGGTACTGGTACTAGGAGATGTCCTCATGGCCCATTGGAGTGCTGGTAGGACTGGACCCCAGAAGCTATTGTTGCTTTGAACAAGGCTCGTAGACATCATTTCAATGTTCCATTGGCCCATTTGGTGGAATGGAGGTGGTAGGTTGTCATTCAGTGGTGTTTATGCCTGAGAGTACAATTCTGATCTGAAATTTACTGAATCTACTAACCGAATTTGGTGAAATTTTGTCTCCTGACTGGTACAATCTCGAGTGTCTTTTGTTTTCAGATCGAAAATCGGGTATATTTTGGGGTGGAAATTTTGGAAAATCGGTAGGAAATTGTTAGAAATAGTTTTTGGTGTGCGTGAATTCTAAGAGTGTGGAGTTTACATTGAAATAATAAGTTTGCAAATAAACGAAGAATGTAACAGTTACGAGGACCAACAATTCAGGTTCACGAGAAACATGCAACCACATCATCAATCAACGAAAAATTGTTTCGTAGTTTAAAATAAAACTAAAAATATCTAGGTAGAAATTATCGAAGATTCAGTACAAAAATGAAAAGGGAGGAAGGAAGAAGGAGGGAATGAAAATCATAAGGGAGGGGGAAGGAGGGGTGCAGTGGTGGACTCTAGGGTCGAGGGAGAGAAGGATTAACAATGCAGTAGGTGGAACTGTCTCCCCCTATCTCGGGGAAACTGGTGTTTCCCTCCCCAGACATAATCTCATGCTTCGCTCCTGTATGACGTGTAATTGTGGCACCCCTAGTTTGTTATAATACAGGCTGGATGTTTGTGGCACTTGTGATCCATTCCAAACTATTTGAGTAATTGTCACTACTGTATACCTTGATTGAGCTCTAGGTCTCGCAAAGCTCCTTATTGCTCTTCGGAACCATACGTTAAGACTCGTGTGTGTGCTCTTACAACATGAGACTTCTTTGTTGAAAACATAATATATCCGTTTGGCTGTACGAAACCGAAAGCTACTATCGTGATACAAGATGTTGCATATTATTTCACACTGTAGCACACCCAAGAAAGAACTGATCTTAAAAAAACCGTAAAATGTTTGTTAATTTGTTTTACTTTTTAGGGAACCGAACCCAAACCGGGCTATAAATATAAATTAAATGATAACAATGTGTTCCTAACATTTAACCGAGAAAGAATTCAAATTCATGCCCAATTAATGCTTTGGAAAAAACGGAGAATTGAGGTCAAACCTACAAGATGTTTGGATGCATTTTTATCTGAGGAATTCGACTCGAATTAGCAACTAATTGTTACGGTAAGCAATTTGATTAACTCCCAAACTCGTTTGATGTATTTTAAGTTACAATGCAACCTCAGTTGTTCGGCTTTCTGAGATAACGAGTACCTGACCATGAAAGAGTGTCGGTTCTCGACTGAGTGTCGGTTCTCGACCAGTCGACTCCTGGGCCCTTAATCGATGAAATACGGTAATTTATTATTTTTTTTACATACAAATAAAATAGAATAAATAAAAACAGTAAGGTATATGACTTCATGCAAATCAGTTCGAAAGGATTAAAAGTGATACAGTACCTTCACATTGTACTCCATAACAGTACTACGCGGAGCAACAACATGTTGATATGATAAATAGTCCACCAAAAGGGCTGTACGTGAACCATAATAAACCTAAGGAAGAATCAGTAGGAGTCACTATTTTAATAAACCTACAGGCAGGAGCCTACAGAAAACAACTAGTTATTTTCTATAGGCTCCTGCTACAGGTATGTGAAAATGTGCTGTGTGCCAAACTGCTAAACAATCAGGATTTTAAACCACATTTTTGGATAGGCCTAAATTGTTTTCCTTCAACCAGTCCATACATACCAGGTGCAAATTAATAACGTATGGCTCTCTCTATAGTATAGTACAGCAAGTGCAGTCCATCTATTTACTGTAGCAAGCCTATTCATTTCTAGCTCGTTATAACGTAAGATTAAGATTGTATGGCCATGCCCGGCAACAAAACTTCTGGGAAACAACACACAACTGATTTTGATGGGGATGCAATGCCAGCTAGGAAGCTATAATGGGTAGCAAGTTTTTTTTTTAAGATCTTAGGGCCATTTATGACTTTCAGAACCTGCTCTTGGGTAAATATGGATCCCGTTGGTTAAACAATGTTTTTTAATAGGCTAGTAGGATTGTTGTCTTCCTCAGGGTTCGTACAAATCGCAGGAAAAAAAATCATGGACGTTTCAGTGACCATAATAATAATTTTAAGTACCTCTTCAGAATAATTTATACACCCCCCCTCCCCACCGTGGTTACTTCCCCCACTCCCCGTCCTGCCCACCTGCCTATTGGTTATACAGTATGGGATTATCCTCCTGAAACATACATTGTTCTAGCAAACAGTTCCCCCCCCTGCCCCATCTCCCATGCACTTGCCCAACCCTTCTCCTGCCTGCCCATTGGCTGTGCAGGTCGGTGTTATCCTCCTGTAAACCTGCCATATGCAGACAGCAGCCTTTCAGCCCTTAACAGCCTGCACGATGACCGACCTCACTAAGAGAATCACAGCCGTATCCCGCACTACGACCGACTTCATTAAGACTAACAATACTTTTGTGTAAGGGTTTTGTGTGGCATAATGCGTTAAGTATTACAGAAAAAATATAGTTATTTAAATACTTGCATATTTACAGACATATCATACTTTATGAAAAATGCATGACTCAAAAGATATTCCATCTATTGTTAATAGGGCTGAAGGCTGAAGCATTATAATCGGGCATTTACGTGGAACCATCCTAAAAATCTTTTAAGATATTAATTAAGATAGATTAGCCGACATTGATCGATCACATCGTGTAGAATTCCGAGTAATCTTCCTCATTCAGGAAGGCCAGTTGATATTTAATTAAGACAACGATCCGTTCAAGGACAAATCACTAGAAAGTAAAAGCTTCCCCGAATAGGACAATACTTTGAATGACAAGCAATAAGAGTACCGTAATTAAAATAAGTATCGGCGCAATTAACTCGTGCAGTCCTTTGTATACAACAATGGTTTGGCCTCCCCCCCCCAAAAAAAAAAATGCCAAATTCGTGTGTTTGAATTTAGAAAAAAATTATCTTTCTAAAATCCTCTTTTAACTGATTAGCGCTTATAAGAAAGGTAGGCTAAGGACCCAAAAAAAAAGTCACCAGCAAAATTCATCAACTAGCAGTAACCGTTGTCAAGGTCTGGTATTTTCTTCCCAATTCCGTAGTAAGCCAACCCATGACTGCCACATGACTGATAACTCGAGGTAAGTAGGAAGCGATTAGTAAAAATGTGGGCAAGTTGGGGTGGGTAGTATCTGACTGGCAGATTCTCCAGTGACAAGTTTAAGCACAAAGACTGGGGGCGCAGGGCCAGACCCCCCCCCCCCCCCCCCCAAAAAAAAAAAAAAAAACAACCTAAGGAAAAGTTTGTAAAAAAAAAAAGTAGGTACGATACCGTGTATTTAATAGTTTATGAATTTTTCCTGGACTGTATACGTTGCTCTAAGATTGCCTTTTTTTTACTCAGGAATTTTGTGACCTCAGAACATTTTTACTGTTGCCAAATATCATCTTAATGTTTTAATTAATTTCTTCCTGGCTTTCTCTTAAAATGGTTTGTGTGGTTAGGCCTCGTTTTTCAGAAATTTAGTGATTTGACCTGTTGGTTCTCATTACCGGGGCGGTAATGAGAACCAACAGGTCAAATCACTAAATTTCTGAAAAAAGAGGCCTAATCACACAAACCATTTTAAGAGAAAAAATATATAATAATTCCTGCTTCAGTTATAGCAGCAATGGTTATCCTTAAAAATTACAACGCGCCCATCAAACGGGGACAACTTGTTATTTTTTCGGGTTTGGCTGCTTTGGCAAAATTGTACCATCCGTTCAAATATCAAATATATTGCTTCATTCATTACCAGACAGACCTAGCTAAAAACGTTTCATCTCCAATATTTGTCGTGAATTACAATTGCAAGTAACAAGGGCGAAACGAATAGAGATCTTTGTGGGTGAGAGCTAACTGATATCAATTGCAAGTAACTGACAAAAGAAAAACAAACAAACTTTAGTTCATTAGAATACAAATTTGGTTGTAGACATATTTGGTTCATGAGACGTATGTTGTACAATGTGGTTAGAGTTGGTCTGCATCTTATTGATAGGGTAGGGTTGGAGGAAGGAGGGAGGCAATAAGCCGAAAATGCAACGATTTCTGAGTCCATGCCGTGAAGCCATCCAGATGAATTTATGACGATCCGGTGTCCGAGAATTCGGTTCCAAAATTATACAGATAGTGCGGCGATTCGGTTGTATGAAATACTATAACCCGTACGAAAATACGGATTCGCAAGAAAAAAATACCTCTCTATATAAATACAATTAAGTTTAACCTCCATGAAGTACTATAAAATCTATTTTCATTTTGCTATCACTTGCACACCTGCCACGTCAGTGCAACCAGAACCATGTGGGAGAGGCTGGGAAAGGGGGGGGGGGAGTAGGAGGCACTGAACTTCGCATGGGAACGATAAACATCCTAAAGCCAAGCCAGTCAGAACTGCCAGAAACTCACTGCCAGAAAATATGAAGAGTGAAACTCTGGGTGTACTCTTATATCTATATGGAGGGGGGGGGCCCAAACCCCACCGGCCCCCAAAAAACCCCCCCCCCCCCCCCCGATTCACTGACCTTGGCCCAGCCCTGATCTCCACTAAGCCAGCCGAAGCTGCAGGTACTAAACAAACTTCGGACAATGAGGTTAACAATCTTGCTTTTGGATCTATGTTGGATAAAGTGAATTCTTTGGAAAAAAGGCTAAATAAACTTAGAAATGCAAACGCCACACCTAATGAGACAAAAGTCAGTGCTATAAACACTAGAGACGTACAGAACATGGCCTGTTTTCATTGTTTAGGCCGTGGGCATTTTAAGAGTGAATGTCAAACTAAAGAGCAAAACTAACAACAGTAAGACAGCGAAACGAAAAGAAGGGTAGCTCAGATGGCTTACCTTCAAATACTAACTACAGTAGAGGCGGCCATGGAGGTAGTCAGTATTACAGGAGAAATAATCATGTGAAACGTGGAAAATTATTTTTCCGATTTTGAAATAGGGACGCAGTTCAGTTCAACAGGCAGAATTATAATCAAAGTTTTATCAAAATGCTGGTGGAAGTAATGGTGCTGGCGAACAACAGAAGCAAAATCATAACAATAATGGCCAACAGCAACAGTATAACCAACAGCAAAGTCAAAATCAACAAAGTCAAACTCAGCAAAGGCAAAATAATACTCAAAATTATTTTGGCTCATAGCCTAAATAAAAGCTCAGTTTAGTAATTTGATTTCATGTTTACCCTGCAAGTTGTTTTTTTATTACTTCATTTTTGGATGGTTGGGTCAGGGTGGCCCGGAGGGGGGGAGGGGGGGGGCAAATATTTGGGGGTCACGGCCTACCCTGCCCATATCGCCTTCACTGGGTGTGGGGAAGTTGTTATAACAAAGATCAGTAACTTGCTAAAAAAAACTCGTGCCAAACAACAACTCTTGGTTGGTGGCGGTGGTCGTCTGTGGGCCTGGACCCCCAGCCATTATGCCAAACCTTAAATAAATTCATTTGGAAGGTAATGTATTAATTAATCAGTGCTGTCCTGGGATCCCCTGGGATGCCTGGTATAAACAACGTTCTGGATACGTAACACCCTAGGACTTCGTGGTAAGGGAGATGTGCTGATTGAGTGAGTGAAGCGAAGTATGCGCAAAATTGTGATTAAAGAAACTAAATATTCATGAAGCATGGACATACACATGAGAGACGGGTTTCAGGGTGCAAAACTGGAATTAAGCAGTTGTTTACAGTCATCGTCATAGAAATTCGGTGTCATAGGATTCGTTTTTTGTGCAAACATTGTTGTACGCACAGTCTCATTGCCAAGCTTTCTGAGCAAAAGAACGTCAGCACGATTTGTTCTTTGTTGTTATCGTGCTGGCCCTTTGTCGATCTCAGTACTCGGGGCCTGGGATGAAGGTATCAAGCTTGTTGCATTGTTACAAGCATCGTTGTATAGTACTGAGATCGTCTAAACCGGGTGATAAATGCTTTTCCAACAATAGGCCGCTATAAAGGGTTCGTTGGATAGGTTTTACGGTCAAGAAGGCAGAGCATTGTGCGAGGCCAAAGGTCGAGAACAAAATTGCAAACGTTATCATGTCCCGAATAAACACAGTCACAACATATTCCAACAGATACATGAAATCCAAATCCAATCGAGTATAGTTAAGTACACACGAATTATTGAAAATATCTACTCTTGTATAATACTTATTCCGGCGATAGTAAGGCGAAGGTGAAAATCAATTACTGTAAAAACACGTGCGACCATCCCTTTAAAGTTGACTACAATTGCGATGCACGTCGCGAATCATTGCTACCTTGAAAACAATGTTTGTTCGCGTGATTGTGGCATTGTTGGCGGGCTATAGGTTTTGACTTTTGCACTTTCGTTGTTGAGCATAATAAAAACGAATCCATGTATCAACTAACAGCGGACAACTTTAAACAAAACGACGATACGTTGTTAATTACAGGCCGCGAAATTGGCAGCCCGATATGATGGAAAGGTGCATTTCTTTCGTAGATGGAGACTTGGACAGCGAAGTTGAATTGTTCTAAAGTGGCGGCAACAATCTTTGGATGTGTGAGCAAATGAAGGAAAATGAGTCGCAACAATTTGATGGTGCGTGGTGCCGACGTGAATTGTTTCTAAGTTGATGGAAACAATCAAGGAGATTACCTTGCAGCAGGGAGTAGCTTGCATACTGAATGCTGACTTTTTCAGTGAAACGGTTTTTTAGCAATCGGTAAAACACAAGTATTATTCCAAACGTGATTGAGTTTCTTAAGAAGACCAAACACCGGGAGAGGCTATTTTCGGGAGACAATAACGGAAACTAACATGCAGTAGGGGGCCCGGGGGGGGGGGGGGGAAGGGAGCAGAAAAGGAGGGGAAGAGGCCGAGGGGAAGAGGAGGGGCGAGTTAAATTGATGGACCAGTCTACAAATGAATTAAATATTGCATACGCGATTTACTTTCCTAAAAAAAAATTGTTTCAATAAAACACACGTATGCGTCTTTACCGGGTCTGCGCCAAATTCTCGGTGGAAATGTCCCGTTAACGTTGTCCCCATGGGAGGGTATGGCAAGGGAGGGAATACCAAACACCGGGACTAATGAAATATTCCAAACGCTACTGACTTTCTTAAGAAGACCAAACACCGGGACAGGCTATGACCGGGAGACAATCACGGAGATTAACTTGCAGTAGAGGGCCGGGGGGAGGGGAGGGGGGGGGCAGAAAAACAGGGAAAGAGGAGGGAGAGTAAAATTGAAGGATCAATCTACTAATGAATGAAATATTGCGCACGTGATTTACTTTCTAAGAAGACCAAACACCAGGGGAGGGTAAGACTGGGAGACTCAATTTACCGTGCAGCATGCACGGGTCCTAATAGTTCTTACATAAATTCTTTTCTGCCAACACCATATTAGTCTAAAATAGTAGAAATAGGGAAAACAAATTAAGTTATCACACCTTGAGGTAGTCTTTTCCACAAAGCGGCTTTAGTTTAGCGATGCAGACCGTCTTGTAAGTCGCGTGTTTATTTTCGACTCCTGAAAATATATGAAAGGTTACACATTTTAAAAGGCCCATTAGTTCATTTCTATTTTAAGACTATTGCTTTACAGTCAAGGGAAGACGATTTCACCCAGGGAGCTTGGATAATACGTAGCTTTGACAGGGTGGACCCATTAGTTGAACGCGTTTGAGCTAGAGCGCAGTTATTTCCCGTGGTAAAGTATACAGGAGCGAGATTCAGTTAATGACGTTTTTGCTCCCAACCAATTCTCGAAGCAGGCGACGCTTGGTTTCTCGAAACCAACAAAAAGGGTTGTTTCAGCTAGCGAGTAGTTTTTAACGAAATTAGTTAATGATTATGAAATATCTGATCGTTCAATCTTTGCTGAACGTTAAAATACACATTATCAAACCAAATCGACAAATTCTTACCAGATTACCCAAGACGAGAGTAGCTGAGTCGTTGCGTCGAAACCAAAACAATGGCATGCCTTTACGATGATCGCTTGTGGCGGTGCTCTCCGTCTGATAACAACAAACGTTGCTATTTTCAGTCGCATTGTCGATTGTACTGGTAGGTTAATGCACTTTAAAACAATTTACAGAATTGGAGCGGTCCGGCTTACCATTTGATGATGAGGTCTCGTTCGTTTGTTAGTCTAATTTTGTGTCGATTCATCAGCAAAATCAAAAGCCAATGAGAGTACAAGAATAGGTAAAATGGCGCGAAATGGGAGCAGAGACGTCAGACGCGTTTGTGGTATGATAAAGCAGCTCCCAAAATCTCGCACGGCTTCTCGCGGTAAAGCTTAATAGTAAGCTGGCCCACCCTATCAAAGCTACGTATAATCCAAGCTCCCTGATTTCACCTAGACGCTAGCAGTGTGATGATGTAAGTATCAGTTGGACGAGGGCATTCGGCAACAATGCGATAAGACTTTCGCTATTTACCCGCGTGACAAACGCATGAGGGCAATAATGAGGGTTACTGCATTGTTGCCGAACGCCGTCGTCAAATGTGTTTGTACAACGACGAGTTGAATCTTTAGTGAACGATCCATTGTTGCAGTAAAGCGACAGTGTAACCGCATTGTTGCCGAACCATCGTCGAACATATTTGTGCAACAACAATTTGCACATTATTGGTAACCGAGCCATTGTTGTGATAGTATAACGAGCCATTGTTGGCAGGAACAGTGGTGCCCAAAGGGGGTAGGGGTTGAAAAATATCGACGTTATTATGTAACAACAACACACCACAGGTCACCACAACGCAACCCGTCAACAGTACACAGATATCTAGAAAAATGCAATAAACAAATATGTTTTAGTTTGCAGTTTTATCCAGGGCTGAATACTGATTGAAAAACGAAACAGAACGGTAGATGCTGTTGCAGCACCCTACTGTTACAACGGGATATAAATAAAGCGTGTAAAAATAACATGGTCGAAAGTGTGTGTCGGGGGCAGTCTAAGTAGGAAATATAAGAGTACCATTTTTAAACTGGGGGAGGGCATTTGATTTTTTTTTGGGGGGGGGGGGGGGGGGGGAAGGGTACTCCTCACTGGACTAGGGAGGGATAGGCACCACTGGGCAGGAATGTTCTTTGCTGCAACTCCGTTATTAAAACTCAACAACCACTGTAGGGTTCGCGGCTTGACTTGCTTGGATTTCCCTGGATTTGGGCCGATTCGCCCGGATTTCATGGATGAGACGAGATTGATTTTGAGATCTTATTTATTGCCTTTTCCATTTTCGCGCCAGCAACTGCTTTCTCCTTCCGGTAGCTCTCTTCCGGTTTGTTTTGTTGCACAAGGTCCCACTGAGAGAGTGAGAGTGGAGCTTGTGTTCGGATGCGTGGCGTAATCCCAACACTGCAATAAGTGCCTTATTTGTTTATTTTAATCAAATTTAACGCTTTCGTTTGGGTCTCTCTTCAGCTGCATTAAATGTATTATTTTGGAAATATTGATAGCGGTAGTATAGAGTTACTTAGTAAGTAAGACTCAAAGGCCTTCGTTTTCTTAATTACGTATAGTAAGAACCCCGACACTTTTCTAACTTACGTTAGTAAGAATTCTATGTCTTGAATTCTTATTCCTTATTTTAAACAAGCGGCTACAGCGACTACCTAGTCGCATCCGGTCTTCTGTACAGTTCTGCCACTACCAATAGTGAGGCACACTTCTCTATAACGCATTGCAACAGCTATCTCTATTATATAATTTAAAAGCAGCAACCATCAGAACTGCCCATTAAAAATGTGTTAGCTTTTAGGCTTATATTAAATTTTAGGTGTAATTGTCAGCGTTTAGGCCTAATTTACAACTTTAATTTCGTAAGTAGCAACTAACGGAGATATGGATTGTATACAGTACGCCTATGCATTTTTGCAACACGGTATGCCTCCGGGCACACAGTTACAGTGTTAAAACGTAATGCGCAACGTAGCCTATATAGATCAGTGGTAGTAGGGAAGGGACAGGATAAACGCTGTTGATAAAGCCAGCAGCGACTCGTAGCAACTTGACGTTGTCATGGTAACGTGATTTTAGACCTAATTTTTATTTTTAGGACTAATTTTTTTAACGGCAGTTTTAGTTTCGTAAGTATCAGATAGGCCTAATGGAGAATTGGTTCATTCATGCAACAATGCGACAAGACTCTTTTAAACGAAGCTAAAATGTTTTTGTTTTTGCGGCTGCGTTAACACAAATCCTTAGGATTTCATTTCGACGATGAAATGTTATTATTTAATTTAGTTACGTCAAAGAAGTCTATTAGCTATAAGGAGGTAACGATGTTTTGATTTGCCTTGTTATTTGACTAACTTTTGACTCTGAATCTAACGTTGTAAACAGTGGTCGTCAATATCTGCAAGAATTTATAGGGTTGGGAGGAGAATTTGTGACTGAGACCCATACTGAAACGTCTTGGATACATTCACATTAGTTCAGTCTTAGTTTATAGAGGGCGCCACATGTTTTATGTGGGAATTTCTACTCAGTTTTTAGCCTAAAATTAAACAAAACTAAACGAAACTAGCTTATATTTTTATATTATTATTTAGCCTAGCTTAGTTGTAATTTAGTTTACTTTAGATTTGGGCTGAAAAATGAGCAAAAATTACTAGATAGAACACGTGGCGCCCTCTAAAAACTCGGACTGAACTAATGGGGACGAATCTAACGTGTTTCAATAGAGACTTTTTAGAGTTACAAATTCTCCTCCCAAACCCTATAAATTTTTGATATATGGTACCGTTGCGAAGTTGAAAAAAGCGACGGACGGACGGACAAAGTCGTTGCAATAGTCTTCTCAGCCGGTACGGCTGCACAGAAGACTAAAATTGGTAGTTGTTCATTTAAAAAGTGAAATGGTTCAATAATACTTTAGAAACGATTTAGGATACGTAAACACGGACAACGATTACTTTTTTTACTGTGTAAGTAAGAACCAAAAGCATTCGTTTTCTTACTTAACGTAAGTAAGAATCAAATGCCTTAGTATCAGTTAGATGATGGCGTTCGGCAGCAATAAGGTAAGACTTTCACTGTTTTCCCGAATGGCGAGTGCAATAAAGCGAAAGTCTTATACCGCATTGTTGCCGAACGCCCTCGTCTAGCATATTTGTACAACGACGAGTTGAATCTTTAGTGAACGAGCCATTGTTGCTATAAAGCGACAGTGTTAGTGCATTGTTGCCGAACCTTCAATAACGACTTGCATTGTTAGTAACCGTGCCATTATTGTGATAGCATAACGAGCCATTGTCGCCGGGCATGTTCTTTGCTCCAACTCCGTTTTTAAAATTCTATAACTGGAATAAATGCCTTATTTGTTTATTTTAAAAAATTTTAACTCTTTCCTTCTGGTCGTTCTTCAGCTGTAATAAATGTATTATTTTGGAAACATTGATACATAAGACATTGCTAGCGGTAGTAGATTTACTTACATAAGTAAGAACCAAAGGCCTTCGTTTTCTATGCCTAGAATTCTTTTTTCTTATTTTAAAACCTAATAGTTGTTGATTTAAAGTGTGAAATAGTTCACTAATACTTTAGAAACGATTTGGGATACATTAACATGGACAGCGATTGTATTTTTACAGCTTAAGTAAGAACCAAAGACCTTCGTTTTCTTACTTACGTAAGTAAGAAACCCACGCTTTAGTTTTCTAACTTGCGTAAGTAAGAAACCTACGCCTAGCCGTGGTTCTTACTAGTGGTAAGACAACGGTTTCATTGTTGCAGTAGTGTGTCTTCACGATTTAAGGGTTAAAGGGTTAAAGGGTTAAAGGGTTTAACGAGCGTTAACCAATCCTGGTCATCTGCCCGAAGCCCTAAGGCCCTATGTTCACGATTTAAATCCACTGCTGCAACAATGGTCCAACAATGAAAGAATTGTTGAAATAGCAGTAAGACAACGATTTCATTGTTGCAGCAGTATCTATATATATCTACATATATAATACGCTTAGGTTGGGCAAGCAAATTCATCATTATTATGCACTACAATGAAAGAGGGTGTATAATAAAAGAGGGCGAGCGACCGACAATGTCAAACAAACAGATGTGGCCTATAACAATCGACATATTGCATTAATAAAGCTAGCTCTTAAGAGCCGACTTGGAAGAGTTTCAAAGTTGGTTGAGTAACAATCACTACATGCACAACCGTTGTTGGGTTTGTTGGGCTTGGTATCAGAACAGAGAAACGTTCTCCATTGAAAATAAACATTTACTTCCATAACACAAATCAGCAGGGGTTTAAAGAGGGAGCAGAGATGGGGATATTCACACCACACAATAGGGGAAACCGGGGCCCACTACAGTGTTACGCTCAGGTATGCGGAAACTAGCTAGCTGGCGTATGTTACACCGGGGGTACAGCTAGTAGTATTTATTTATTTGGTAACTACAAGAGCCTAGAGAGCTTGCGGTCATTCGCTCTATCTAAGAGATCTAAAAAACACTACTTAATCCAGCAGTATGTTCAAAGGGTTTAAAGGGTTTTAGCGAGCGTTAACCGCACCCGGTCATCTGCCCGACGAAGCCCTAAGGCCCTATGTCCAGCAGTATGTCTTCACGATCCAACAATCCACTTCTGAAACAATGATCCAACAATGAAAGAGTTGTACAAGCAAAGTTTAAAGATAACTGGTAAGCTGTCCAACCCATCTATCACTTTACCAGGATCGCAGAAGCTGCTGTTCGCGAGCTATTTCTCAGGTGGCTTTGAGGAAAGAGGCAACGGTCATCGTAACAGACAAAGAGATGATTTTGAGCCCCTGCTGCCGTTGCTGCTGTAAGATGATGATACGTCCCACGCTTATGGTGTTAATGATGTGGATAACGTTCCGAATTCTCATCAAAGATCTGAAACTCGTCGATAATAGTTAGATTTTGGCTTCTATGTCGACAATGCTTCTGCTTGTGCTATAGTGTATTCCACATTATGTTTGCAGGAAACTGACTATTTGACGACACGATTCCTTGCACGACGAGTGCAAAAACATGTGGATATCACACTTGCAGACTTAACACAGTTACTGTTAGAGCCTACGAATGGGATATTTACGTGTTTTTGCACTCTTAGTGGAAGGAAACATGGAATAATACATTCAGTTTTCTGAAAGCATAATGTGGAACAGACTATACCATCTGAGAAAGCCTAAACACACAACCTTCCAGAATGACGGTGATTTACGTCATGGCAGTGTTGTATAGGATAGTTTTTTTTATCCTAATGTGTTTCAAACACATTAGTTTTAAAGTATGCTGTCATTGGAAACGAAATCATTACTTACCATCATTACTTATAAGATACAAGTATAATAAAGCTTCAGGTCTTAGAACTAAAGTAAGGGAATTAAAAATCCGAAATGACAAAAAAAAATCAGTTAAACCAAATAAAATGTATTACAGTAACTTCTAACAATAGCAAACTCAAATAAAATGTATGATGAAATACAACACCCTATTGACGAAATTTGCAAGTAAACACTAGGCTCAAAAACCCAAATTGCGAAAGTAAAATTAACGAAATACGGATGCAAACCTATTTACGTTGCCTTTTGGACTTATATGTCAGACTGCCTGAGCGGGATATCGAACCCACGATCTTTGAAATCAAAGGCCAAGGTCCTACCACTGAGCCAGACTGACACGGCCGCGAGCTATTTCTCAGGTGGTGTTAGGCCGTGTCAGTCTGACTCAGCGGTAGGCACCTTGGCCTTTGATTTCAAAGGTCGTGGGTTCGATTCCCCGCTCAGGCAGTCTGACATATAAGTCCAAAAAGCAACGTAAATAGGTTTGCATCCGTATTTAGTTAACCAATTTCGAGCCCATTGGCTTACCGTCCCGTTTATAAGATAACATTAAAACATCGCTAAGCTGGCTAAGTGAAATAACAACTGAAATAAAATAGAAAAAAATACCTTGCAGAAGGAAAATTTCACGTTTACAACTGAATTATCATCATTGGAAGCAACGTCACAGCTTTCCATATATCACATATAGCGAGTTGTTTGTTAATCATATTCAGGCAAACTATGTTTTGTAAATGAACTGTAAATTCTTCTTAAGAAAAAATATTATTATAAAACAACAATACGATTCAAAAATTAAATAAAAGCTTTGGAACAACTACCATAAGCGAAGAAATGTCAAGGGCCTTAACAACAGTTAAACGTGAACTATTCGGCTTCGCATGGGCTAAGTAATTACCAATTACGAACTAAATTTAAAATTTGTAACAAATTATTGTTCCCACATCGAAATCTAAAATTGTACACGTTGGTCTACAAAACAGAGATCTCGAGTTAGCTTCCTGAAACTGAGGAACCACATTTCGGACTTTATTTAATTCGAATTTTAATCAATCTCCGATTACAATGTGCAGATATTAGCTTTCATTTTCCACAGTCCAAAGTCAGCCATCCTTCTTTCTTGTCTATAGTGGTCAGGTTTTGTCTAAGGTGTTCAGTCCTCCAATGTAAGTTGATTAAGGAATTATTTATTCTAAACACCATCGGTTATCCGTTGTTTTTTAGAGGTTGAATTTGACAAAATTGTTCGTAGGTAATGATTTTGATTTGAAGTCTTTTACTCCTTAGCTCCTATGGTTCACGACATGAGTTGAGTTTAGTCAATTCAATCCAACCCGTTTCAGCTTAGGATTTGTTTTGAAGGTGGTATAGTGCAGTCATGACCACTAAACTAACTGGCCCGCTCTACAACAATATTAAGGGGGGGGGGGTATACAAAATGGCCGCCACGTCTGGTTCATTTCGTCGAGGTCTGTTCTTCGAGGTAGCAACTTTGTACGGTGCGACGTGACATCTATTGGCGGCTAGTGGCGGTTTTCGAAATAATAATTTAAATTTTTACGTAGATTTTGATGGCAAATTTTTTTATTATTTATAAGAGTATTTTTAAATGGTGTTTAAAAATATCACTCAGCCACAGTTAAGCTATTTCACTGCGTTTGCAAAAAAAAGCAACACGTTCGTTGGCAGTTTGTACGGAGGGTGTCGCCCTCGGTTGACAAAATGCGGCAACTCAATCTCATTAGCGGTACTTTCGGCGGACATATTGCCAACCCAGTCTCGTAATGCTATTTTTCATTCAAGATCCGGCCAGTACTGTAGATAGCCCTGGTGTAGTAAAGCCAGAAATTTGCACAGGTTTGATTAATCCGGCACTGTTGCACCATAATTCTGTAGCGATTACCTCGGGATTACGCCTAATAATGCTCACCACAGATGTTATCCCGTACTTCTTATGTGGGAAGCATTATTAAGAGTATTCCTGAGGTAATCCCACAGAATTCTAACAACAAATCCGGATTAAAGATCGCCAATTTCTGGCTTGACTGAAACAAATCCTAAGCTGAAACCAGTTGGATTGAATTGCCTAAACTCATGTCGTGAACCATTGGAGCAAAGGAAAAAATGTTTTGGATCAATAATCGGGACCTTAGGACAATTTTTGGCAAATTCAACTTTAAAAAAGAACACCAGATAACCAATATCTGGCGAAGAGAATCAACCACGGTATAATTTAAGAGAAACTGGTCAATGCCAAGCCATGGATACCCAGACCAACATTAGTGTTCTACCAAGATTAACACGATCCATGAAGTCTACTCATTAAAATTTAACCCAGCGAAACTTATTGCAATATGATGATGCCATTGCTGTGCAGTCTCAAGTTCTTCCCAGATCCCCAACTGTTGGTCGTCTCCTTCACTTCAGTTATGAGTCAGTCTGCCCATCCTGGTTATCGCTCCACAACAATAACCTCCAAAAAAATCATCCCATTTCGTTACGTTCGGTTCCTGCCCACAGACACAGAAGTTCCTTGAACTCTCCAAAAGGACTGTTTAAACCCTTCCGCCTTGAGTTGTTCGTTCAAAGTTTAGTCCATCTTCTGAAACCTATCCCATTTGGCCAAACCTTTATCCGCCCATTTTAAACCCGTTACGGAACCCTCTAGCATCATTCCACCATTTTCATTTCCCCAGAATTTACAATTTGAAACCCCAACTGTAGAAGAATGCTTGCTGACGCTTCAACTGATGGATAAGAGACTTGCAGCTGAAAGAAATAAACAACCCTACATTCGGCTTTCTGATCCCACAAATTCAATGGCTTGAATCCATGTCACTCCACAGCTTTAAATTGCTGGACTGGCCGCCTTAACTCAAGAGAGATTAACTAGAAAAACAAGTAGGTCCAGTCATAAATCCCGTTCAGATCAAGCTTGTTCAGCCCAAGAATGTTTCACTCATCTAGGAAATTCAAATCCACCACCAGAGTCCCAGGATTCCAAATCACTTCACTATGTACAGCAGCACCGAAGCCAAATTTTCCTAAAGCAATTGGTTGAACTTGAACAGTGCCTGTGATGCGAACTGTGCATTTCAGAAAGTTAAACTGAATCATATTTTGAAATCTATTAGTATTTTTCGTGGGTTTACTTCCCGTAAGCAATTCGATCAATTTTGAATTATAACTAACTAACGAAAACTTCCAATTTTCAGCCCATCCCATGGAACATTCATCGCAAGCAAACCCGCTCAGTTGGTAATACTTCTTGCATTGATACTTTTAATCAAACATTGGTAACTTTGGATGAACCTATTTAAATCTTTTAGAAGAAGAGTTTCTTCAACAAAACCCTACTCCCCTCCAAAAAATACTAATTCCGGTTGCCAAAGTGCTGTTCCAGTTAATTCTGTTAATCCAATTTCTACCCCTGAATGCACGGTGGATGTTTATTCAATTGGTACTCGCTGCAACAAGTGAAGAGAATTAGTCTGTAAGGTAGATAACTTAAAGCCGCATTTGTCCTCCAAGTGTTGAACTGGTCATATTTCGACTGGCCAATACGTCATTAATGCCATTTTAAGCGAAAACAATAACGTTGAGCAACCAAACTTAAATAGTTGTAAACCACTGAACTTACCGATAATGGATTCAACCATCACAGTTCCTAAATAAATTGGAGACACTTCAACTAATCGGTTTGTGGTAGCTTCTTTAACAGAAACCCCAACTGTGGAAGAAAGCTTGCCGGCTCGCTTCAACTGATGGATAAGAGACTTGCAGCTGAAAAAACAAAAAAGACTCCGGATTCGGCTTTCTGCTCCCACAAATTCAATGGCTTGAGTCCATCACACTCCACAGCTTTAAATTGCTGGACAGGCTGCCTAAACTCAAGAGAGATTAACTAGAAAAACAAGTAGGTCCAGTCAAAAAATCCGTTCAGATCAAGCTTGTCCAGTCCAAAAACGTTTCACTCATCTAGGAAATTCAAATCCACCACCAGAGTCCCAGGATTCGAGATCAGACTCTTGGGTGTTGGGTGTAGCGTGGTTTGTTGACACTGGTGAGTTCGTCCTTATCGGCTGCATGTCACTGCGCTTCCACAAATATTCGAAAGGCTGTGGTGTATTTTCACTTTGACTTTGTGCTGGTGGCGAGTTCGTCATGTTCGTGTTCATGGAGTTGTTTGCCCATGACGACTCTCATGGCTACGGTGTGGTACCACTTCGACTTTTTGCTGGTGGTGACTCGCGGTTTCTTCGCTCTCAACTAGTGGCATGGTTCAGGGCGTCTTGCATCAGTTGAAGCTTGAATTTTAGTCAGACCTCTTCGAAATTTTTTTCACATTTCGGTGGTGGTTTGACTGACATGTCCTGCAGCACTGTGGCTGTCCTAATTTTGCTTTTCAACTTCCTTGACTTTCTTGATTTCTTTGAATTCTTTGACCAAGTTGATGTGTTGACTGCTTGAGTAGAGCTCACTGGTTGGTGTGAAAGGTGCTGTCTACTTGGTCGCTCATAGTCTGGTCTCTGGGAACGTCACTCGTGTGTTAAGTGTCTAAATTTTTCCAACCATCCTTGTTTTTCTGTAGTCAGTCCCTCAAGTTGATCTCTGTCATTCTTTCTTGCAATTTTAATAATTTATTTTCAACTTCTGCAGCATTTAAACACAATTGCATTCGTTTTAGTTCATCTGAAATATCGGTATTTGTGAGCAGCATTTGCTGCTTATTGGCGCATCCGATGCTTGCATCTAGCAGTGTGAATTGCAAACGGAGAGTATTTAGAGGTGTGGTATCGAGTGGCGTGTTTCCATCGTCTGCGCATTTGATTTGTGACATATTTCTACTGGAAAAAGTATTCGGAAAAAGAAAGACAAAAACGGTAAAATGCTTTACTTCGTGAAATGGAAAGGATACGACAAGTTCAATAGCTGGATGGATAACGTTTGCAGGTTATCATCATTTTAAACAGCCTCAGCACATACTTTCTAAAACTTTTCAGCAACGATATTTCGTTTGTCACGTTTAATCGATTTAATCTCGTTTAATTTTGTCCAAATCTGTGATCGAGCTAATTTCATTCGCAATAACCATTATGTTACAGTTTCTTCGCTTTTCAAGATCGTCTTTTACCTACCCTAGCCTTCTTTTCGTCCTCCGTTTCGTTCTGTTTCTTTTTGCATTTAGGTGCAGCTTGTTTTCTCAATCGTTGCCCTCATTGCACTCTTGTTTCGTCAGCTAACTTCCTCTTAGTAGCTGTATCTTTTGTGAATCTCTCTGATCGCTGCACCTCCGTTTTTATCTAATAACGGCATCTTTCTATAACTTCGCTCTCTTCAGCTCTGGCTGTAACGAATTTCGCTACTGTCTCATTCTTGGTATTATGTCCTCTAACTTTCTATACCGATTTTCTAATAGATCGAGCTATGGAGAGCTTCCTCGTGATCTTTGTCCTTCTTTGCCACGTTCAATTTTCCTGATTCTAGTACTTCGAGAACGATGCTAGCTTTTTCCTCAACCTGCCTCGTAGCTCATCACATCCACCTGTGAATCAAAGTCATTGTCGTATTCTGCTCAATTACCCACATGGTAGTGACCGATGGCGAGCATGTTTTCGCCACCGTCTAATATGTGTCACAAAGAGGAGAGGAGGGATTTGCTCACGCGAACCGTGCTAAGTTGACGGCTGATGCTAGCGATCTTGGCCCAGGTTCAGTTCTGAACTGATAACGATGTTAATGCGGGCTTGTATTTGTCGAAACTCAACCGTTTTTTGACGAAAGGCGACTGTATCCCTTTGGCCTTCATAATGCTTGCTTTTCCCAGTGTTCTAATCGCATACATTTTGGATCGTAAACCACGCGAACTCTAGGAGGGGGACGCCACCCAACTCGTCCTTCATTTTCTCCAACACTTGCTTGTACGAGGTAAAGACGAGATGGAAATTCGGGGGTTAATTACTGGCATCGAAACGATCTGCATCTCCCAGTATATTCTCGTACACGTCTTTGGTTTCGATATGGTAACCCGGACTATCCGTGTCTGTGAAAAGGACCTTAGCACGACTACCATATTTCTGCTGGATGTATTCGTGGAGGAATCGAAACATTGCCAGTACTGAGTGTTCTAATATGAAAAATCCCGAGGATGTGAGGAGATGGCACATCGCACTTCGCGAATGTCGGCTAATCTGTACCAGTTTGTCATGGAGGATGTTGAACAAATCGGCGTGCAGTTGGGAAGACTATTTTAATGCCGCTCTGAAATTCGTACAAAATTTGACATTAAGTCGCTTCTGCCAAACACCGAATTATTCAGCAATTTAAAGTAATCTTTTTCGCACCCTTTCTACTAAACACCACACGAAAACACCACACGAAAACACCACATTTACAACTTTCTTATATGGAGTGTTTATTTTGATTTTTGTGCTGTTTACCTTCATTTCACCAATGTTAAGAAGCAAAAAATAATGCAAAATAATTGAGTGTGCTAAGTTCTGCATCATTGTGTTTTAAAAGGTGTTCTTCTGTTTCAACTTTAAACAGCCCATTTTCAGAGAAGCTAGCAAAAAGCACTTTAGCAGCAGTAATAGAAAGGTCACTCGTGGTTGCTTCAAACTGTGTCATATATCCAGGGGCGTAAACAAACACTAGGAGGAGGTAGGGGGCATTGCATCAGCCGTAAAGCAAAGAAGGTCGAAATTTGTAATGCAACGACTATTTTTATATTTCCTTACGCAAAGCCTTCTTCTTATCAGGAAAAAATGCCAACATCTCTTATTGAAACTATTACATGCCCCTGTACTAATCTTACATTATAAACCAAAGTCTCATAGCAAAAATGAAGCAACCGCAACGACGACCCCCGGAAGGGGAACAATGAAAACGTGCGAGTGTGTCAATTCTTTGGCTTGAAGTTTAAATTGGGATGTTGTTGCCCTGAAAAGAAGTTGAAATTGTCACATTGTTACCTCGACTAACAATTTGCTCTGTGTGGTCCAGAGCATGTCATAAATGACGTCATGTATACGAAGGACAGTTATTTTTCGCACGCTACTGGGAGTGGGGAGGGGCCTGAACGGGGAATGCCCGTTGGTGGGGCAGTTCTTATGTTATGAGCCACTATTTGATTACGACACTGCTTTGCAGAGGGAGAAGATTGACGGAAAGGCAGCACCGAGCAAATACTGGGAAACAACCACGGGTCAAACAAATCCCCGGGCGAAGCCAGGTACGATGCTAGTTGTTTAATATAAAATCAAATAGTGACCCATAGAATAAAAACAGAATGCGACTTCGTACGTATGCCTTACTTAGAATGCATCACAACAGGTATGAGTGCCATCATGATCCAGAATCCCCAACCTATTTACTCTCTTGGCCAATAAAATAAGTGTAAATAAATTTTCCATTCGCCTAACTACATGTATTCAAGTCCTTAGAAGCTGATACGTCCTAAAATAGTGCCATGAACCCAATGAGACATATAATAATAATAATAATAATATATGATTTATTGCACCAAGAAGTGCAATAGGTGAGAAAGGGTCAGACATGCTGGTCACTAACAGCGCACCTAAAAAGAAAGCAAAAGAAGATGTCACTGCAAAAATGTTAAACGGCAAAAGCAATTGGCAATTTCTATGGTAGTCAAAATCAAAATTAAGTTTCATGATGAATCACAACCCTTATCAAAATAATGTTCTGGTCTCAAAAGAAACCTTCGAAGGTTTACGCCCCCCAAAAGCCTCCTAAAATGGGAGACAGAAGGCGCGGAGACCTTCGGTGAGAGAATTCCGAACCGGAACCACACGGCAGGAGAAAAAAAAACTTCCGACAATTTAACTTGGACTTGGCAGGACGAGTTTTAGGCTGGTGCCACGCGTTTTTGTAAATGTTTGTAAACCAAATAAAGGCAGGTCAAATGGAAGTAAATGATGCAGAATTTTAGAAGTTAAAATTAAGTCCGCCTTAATTATACACCAACCTACGGTTTGGGGCACACTGTGTCCAAAGGGATCTTGCTGCTTGTAAGGCCCAGTTTTGCCCTCACGAAAGTGTCTTCAATCACCGGTCTCTCGATCATTCAATCTTTCACCATTCTCATTATGAGTCTTAGTTGTGAGCAGTCAGGTCACTAGGCTCTCTCTCTGCTAATTCACCACACAGAGTAGGTAACGTTTAAGTCTCAAACGTAGAAAGAGCGGCTTGTAAAATCATATCCATTCAACAACAGTACATTTGGTTTAGAGGCCAAGACTCCACAACAGGGAAGCACCGAAATAGCCTAGATCGACTGCAACGACAAGCCAGTATTACTCGAAGCAATAAGGGGGTTTGAGTATTCTGTAACTAATGGTTGAATATAACACAATTTACGATTTTGAGGTAATTTGTGAAACTGGTGTGATACCATTTAATGAGTATGTTTTGAAGAGTAAAACTGTAAAAGTATTGTCATAAACCGAAGTTAATGGCCTAACACGCTAGCCTAGTATTGAGTACGATATCATGTAATGTCATTTTACGGTGTTGAATTCTATGTCTTAACACTTATGCCACATTCTGGACTTCGCTAAAGTCCTTAAATTTTCAAAGAGTTTAACTGCTCTTCTTCATCAGAAACTACACGAAAAATTGGAGGAAAAGGTTTGCAGGCTACATTTTAAGTACAGTCTGGTTGAGAACAACAATTCAAATCACCAACATACAGCAACCACTGATCTCTTAAGAAACGACATCGGCTCCAGTCCGTGGGAGCTTTCAACTGGACTCGAGTTTCACTCCAATTTCTGGCCGCACTTAGTTATTAATTTGACGATATGCGGGGCCGGAGATGTTCATCAGATGGTAGTTTTTTATGGAACCCTCTTGATAGCAAGGGACTCAAGTGCCTTAAGTTTGACTCCTTGAGGTGTGTTTGAACGAAGCAGAACTGAGGTAGAATCTCATGCTATCTTACGCCCGAACTTTTTGGAGTGTAGTGTAATCCTTTTCATCTTTTCACCCTTCTGGTAGCCCCAATATGTTCAATTCGTGTTTCAACCATTTGGTTTCCCCAATATAAACAAACGTGCATTCGGCACAAGGCACCTTGTAGATAACTTGTCTCATGGAGCAAACTACTGGAGGCGGCAAAATCTGAAGTTGGGGTGGGGGGGGAGACAGCTCGTGGGGGCGGTGGCACTGGCATACTGGTGCGACTTCTTGCGGGATACCATGGTTGGGATCGGTTTTGTGAACAGGAGTTGGTTGGGTGGATGGGGAAGCTGGAATGATAAGTCTGATTGCGATTCTGGCTGCGATTTAGGTTTCATCTGAAGAGTTTTTCAAGTCGGATGGGTACCGAACACGTCATTTAACCCCATGCTGGCTCAGGATCTTTTTAATACCACCTCTATTGATAGGTAAGTAGGTGATATACCCTAGTGATTGCTTTTGTTTCGTCTCGGTAACGCCTTCCTGTCGGAATCTATAGCAAGGGACTGAGCTCGTATTGTTTCTTTGTTGATCCAGTTAGCAGGAAATCCTCTCTCAAGAACTGGGTTTTAGCTTGAAAAAGGTGTCTGTTGCCTATTCTTCTGGTCGACGAGTGACTAGCTTGTTTCTGAGCTATGCTCGAAATACAGATTTTAGATGGGCAAATTCAAAAGCGAGTCCTCTCTTGTAAGGGGAGAAATTCAGTATTCCTCGGTCATTGCGAAACATCACATTAAGAAATGGCAACTGTCCCCCACTTCCTCTTCTTTCGCAAATTGAACGTCTGTGTTGCTCAAAGCAGAATACATGGCACCCTTTTCACGTTTTAGGGTGGGGGGGGTGGTGGCAAAAACATCATCTATATATCTTCTCCAAACAGCAAGCAGTGGAAATTTGTTCACAACACACTCGTCCAGGAACTGAAGCACAATTTTAGCAAAAATAGGAGCTGAAATTCTGATTTTTGTATCCAAAATTGTTTAGTTTAGATACAAATGCAAATATGAGCACCCTAAAGGCAGTTTTTCCTTCACCGTGCCGTTGTCCCACTTACTGGGCTTTTGCGAAGACTATGCAAAAATTGTATATGCTTGTCAATAAACACTGGTGCTTATTCAATCGTCGGACAATAATGCTATATTCAGAGCATCGGGCGTTGATGCTGGCAAGATAGCCTTAGAACAAATAACTTGGCACCTCCCCCATGTTTTTCTGCCCGACAGTCAGAAAAACAAACTTTATGCGTTGGTGGATTCAGGCATCAGCGTCCCCGTCGCATTCAGACACTGGTACTCCGACCAGCTGGACCTTCTCACCTCAACCAGTTGCACTTGGAGATTAATTACTACCTCTGTCATTGAACGACCGAGGTGTATAGTAATAGGTTTTCAAACTGCTAGACACAATGATGCGAAAAAAAAATCCGGCAGTCTTCGATCACTGTAACTTTACAGATGTCCACGTAATGCTCAATTCCGAACGTTACCCTTTTCTCGATTTAAATTCTAATTTTACTCAAGGTAACATCTCTAACTTGTATCAAATGATTGTAGATTTTAGGAAGAAGTACTACGGGTTGGGGCCGAGATCGTCCGAACCAGCCTACGAAGTCAATATTTTCTTAAGGAACTTTTCTGTGGTTGCACTGGACGTCTCAAAACAGAGTGAAAGATTGTCATCGTCAGCTATAGACTTGCGAGCAAAAATGCGCTTCAGAACCTCCGTTCCTTCAAATATGAAAGCTTTTGCATTGGTCATTAGCGATAAAATAATGTATTTGAAATTGGACAGGAGTAAATTCGAGGTTTTGGTATGACACTTTATTTTTTTTTCATAAACAGGAAAGATCATGTATAAAAATGTAGCAGTCTCTTTGACTCCCCATCAAAGGCAAAAAATGTTAAAACGCATCAAAGCTGGCAAAGTTCCTTCTTTCCGCTTTTCCAGTTCTCAGCTAAAGAAAGGGGACGTGACGCTTTCACTGGCTAAAACGCAATACGATAAAATATTTAAGGCTCACAAGACGGGTAAGGGACTTAGCTTGAAATTTTCTCGTACCCAAACACTGACGGTGTACTGCCCTTTCTTCTTCAAGTCCTGGCGGGGTTGAGCAGTGTTGGTGGTTTGGCAGGTGGTGCCACAAGAATTTCCAGAGCTTTGAACTCGGTCAAGAATAATGCCAGGCAGTTGCAAGAATTGAAACGGCATAATACCGCCACGGAGGCATTCGCCGGATTTTAAAAAATCGACCTACCAAAAAAAAACTACAGAAAAGCCAAAGCAAACCAAAAACCGAAACCGTGGACGAGGGCACTATCTCAAGCCGGCATACCCTTAGACAGGATTCTGACTAACGTATCCAAGAATATAGACAGGTACTGTTGGCCAGTATTGCTCGTACGTAATTCAACGTTTATTCAAGAGTGAAAACTTTTTTTCAAATTATCCATAACTTGAATGAAAAAATATGAGCGTCGTTGATAAATTTGGTAACTCTGGAAAGCGGATCAAAACGCCATGGCCTAATGGAAATTTCTTGAATGGACCAGATGCTGCTTTCGGTGCTAGGCAGAAAAGAATTACCAACTTGGCACCTCCTATTTCTGAATCAGACACTGCTACCGTCACTTGGTTTCTCCAAAACTGCAGAGGGCAATTTGAGTTTAGCTAGAAACAAATAGTTGATTTGGGGCACCCACCAGTCAAAACAAAGCAGTCACTCTAGGCTAGCTAAAATCTGAAATAGGTTTACGTAAAGATTTTGATGGCAATTTAAGCTTGGTTGACAAGAAAATAGTAAGTTTGGATCAGCCATCAAGTAACAACGATGGAGCAACCAAAAAATACGTAGACAGACAAATAAATCGAATTGAGAGAGAATCACGAGTTCTCAGGCGTGTCTACTGTTTTCGTTCTAATTTAGAAACGAGAGACAATTTTAAATGGTTGGCAGAAAATTGCCAATAGTATTACACAGCCTCCGAATTGGCTCGCATTGAACACGAAGTACGACGTGCTAAACCATGACTGGATGTCAAAGAACGTTTAATGACCATAAATGACCTCTCATTCCGGATCAGACCTCTTCTGGACATCCCAAATTGGAACTGACCGCAGTTGGACATTTTGGACTACTGCTGAACGTCCATTAAACGTGAAGTGTTACATGGGATTTTGGGTTTGAAAATTCACGATGTCTAAAGCACAAAAACCAGAAAATTATAATACATTACCATCTTCGTATATTCCACATTGACCGTTGTAGAGTCTTGTTAGTATGAAACCGTCTCCAATGAGGCTTTCGTAATACTCAAACTGAATTTAAAAAAAAATGATAAAAAATAATGAGAAATCAAGTTTATCACTGGTAATTACATCATAGACAGGGCATATTGAAAAGCTAATGTACAAAAGCGCTTCAGGTTCCTAGCATCTGGGTAGGTAACTATGCAATGTGATGAGGGATGTAATAATTAAAAAGAGAAAGCCTGTACATTGCACATACGATAAACAATTTGCGACGTTCCGAAGCATTCCCCACTTCGGTATCAAGCAATAAAAGATATGGCTAAGAAAGCAAAGTCAAGTAAAACAAATTAAAATTCATAAAAACGTAAAAACTCAAAACAAATGAATAAAATAATAAATAAAATGGACCTAAGGCAACGTAGAAACTGCCAATAAGGAACCTGACCGTTCGCCTGTTATTTCAGGTGAAAAGTGACGACGAGTGCTTTGCTCAGCTTGGTTGGTTGCCCTAGTGGGAGAAATTGGAAATACCCAATTTTTGTAAAACATATTCCTTTCATGCATAGATTTCTGTCATAATGTTTTTTTTTAATTTGTGTTTTTTTTTTAATTAATTTCTTTGAGCCTTAAGTCAGCTGAAGCAACTTAATGCTTGTATGGCTGAACCGGCTCAATTTTAAACATTACCAGACTTTTAGAGAAGAAGAAATATCTGGTAAAGGGAGGTGCCAACCCGGGGATTCGATCCGGGAAACCTCCTATCATCGTAGGGGCCGAAAGATTGTCCAAAATTGGCCAGAATAGTTCCCATAGCCACTGAAGGAGCATGGTAGCCTCTCACGCTACCCGGACCGGCAGTCCTGGTGGGGACTTACGTGGTTGTGATGTGTACATATCGGGTCATTTTACACGAGAATGCAGACTTTCAAGATTTAGCCTTGCTTAACGTTGTATTTCGTGAAATAAAACTCTTGTGTTCTTGTATTCTTTATTTGTGCTGGACGAGTGAATTTGTTTAAATTCTGCTTCATCGTGCCAATATAACCGGCCACGCATGTTGGTTCTTTGCAGGGAATTTGATACACTATACGTTTTTGGAAGTTTTTTTGGAGTGCCTTTAGGTTTTTGATTCACTGGTACACCTGGGCTGGTGAGTGATTTAATATTTGGGTATGAAAAGACCAGTGTACTATTATGTGGTGCCCGCAGTTTCCGGAGGGTTTCAGTGCATCCTCTTAAATGAGGAATACTACTAAAGATTTTAGGTTTGCATTTTCGCCGATTTTCTTGAAAAAAATCATTTGCAAAAAGTTTGCCTTTACGTTCCTTCTGAGTAGTCTTCAAGGTAATTTGGACAACGCCATCCTCGGAAGAATGCCTTCGTCTCGTCTTGAGCAGTGCCTACAGAGGGGTCTGCGCGAAAAGTCCTTATAATTTCACCCACCATGATGTGAATTACCTTTACGTACAAGTCGATGGAAAGACTATTCCTGTCTTTCCTTACATGTGGACTGTACCTATATGTCCGCAATTATTATTCACACTTCTAAGACACCAACTGGTTGGTTTCGGACATCGCTTACGACGAATACCCAGAAGGGAATGCGCGGTACGCCTTTGACTCGACTACCGATAAGAGTCAAGGACACTACCAGATATTTTTCTTTATGCCTGTCAAATTTATTAACTGGATTAGTTATACCTGTGGTATTCTACGCTTACCCTTTTGTTTCCCTCCATGCATATTGTAAAGTGCATTCTTACTGAAATCAAGGATAAAAACTTCAAAATAATCATAATGCTTCTGGCTCAAAGTTCTCATTTTTAAAGGCTTGAATTAAACATAAAACGGGAGTATTACCTAAACTTAAAGGTAATTCACAAAGCAGCATAATGGGAGGTCAACTTAACACTGAGCTAAATTTAAGCATGTAGCACATTGCTCCGTTCCGTTCCGTTTCATCCTGTTCCGACACTGACGGCAACGGATGGTCCAGTGCACATTGCTTTTGTCGCTAACCATGTCAGTCAGCTCTGCTGAGCTTTTAAATTGATCGCTCCCAAATTGGCAATGCTAAAGGAGAAGGACTTGTAGTGACCTTAAGTATGTAATTAATTACAAAGTCGTAGTAAGTAAGGTATTAATTCTTTACGCTCGGGCATGATGACATATAAGTACAGAAGGAAACTGAAATATATTCGCATCTGTATTTAGTAGTGGAAAGGCATTGTGCACAGATGCATGACGGACGACGATGGCCGTAGTGCGAAGCTTATAGCACACTACTCCGTTCCGTACCGTTCCACCACGTCGCATTGCAGGCCGTCAAAAGTTCTGTTAGGATTAAATGCATGTAAATTAAAGAAGCCGCGTATACTACTCAGCCCCGTTCCGTGACGGCCCCGTCAGATTGTCAGGCAGAATCCTTTCAGTCAAAAACCGATAGCATCGGAGAAGTATACGCACCTGTCGTCACAGTTGATGGCCGTCGTCGTCTGTCACGTACCTGCGTACAACACCTTTTCCCTACTAAATACAGCAGCGAACCCGTTTCTGTTGCCATCTAGACTTAAATGTCATCATGCCAGAGCGTAAAGAATTAATAATACCTAATTTACTACGACTTTATATTTAATTACCTACTTTAAATTTAGAAGCTCAGTGGAGCTGACTTGAAACAGTTAGCAATGGAAGCAATGTGCGCTGGACCATCCATTGACATCAGTCATCGGAACATAGCAGTATGCGGCCAGCTGACGAGAGATGTGTACACCTCTCCAATGCAATCAGTTTTGACCGAGAGGATTCTGCATCGACAAGGCCATCCGTCAGCCGACGGGTCGTCACGGAACGGGACGGAGCAGTACACGCAGCTCCTCTGATTTATATGCTTTTAATCCAAACAGAAATTTGATGGCCTGCGACGTGACGTGACGGAACGGAATGGAACGGAGCAGCGTGCTACAAGCTTTACACTACAGTGACTTTTACTTTCAGCTGAAAGTAACAGAAAATCAGGTATTGGATGAACGTTTACATTTTATTAATGAAAGACCATGATCTATCTTGCATAAATCGGCTCATATTTTTAATGGGCTCTCATCAGCATGGGCTATTACTTTTACCGGACCAAACTGCGTTTATATAGAAATCGGATATTAAATGATCGACTATGCTATCTTTGCAATCTCTCCCTGCTATCACTTGATGCAGAATGGTTTCAAGGAACAAGAGCATTCCTATTGGCCATCACTTACCCTACCGTGCCACATTCAATTTAAGTCAATGACGGCTATTTTTCAAGATTTGAACATAAAAAAAATATCGTAACATAAAAAAAAATGAGACTTACTTCACGATTCGACCATAGGTAGGTAGCGTTAATGTTAAACGGGAACATCAAATCGAATTGGTTTATGTCGCAGGCGTTCGGCATGCCGTTCAAGAACGCATGTTGCCATTGTAACATCTCAATTGCTGGGTTGCCTGGACAAAATGTCATTGCAGGAGGAACTAAAGTAGAATTGAATGACGCTTCCACAGTGTTTCTTACAGGATGATGAAGGTAATTAATTGTTCGTATAACGAATGCAGCCAGAAACAGAGAAACGGAGAACGTCAGAATGACTCTTTTCATTATGGGCGTTGAATGCTCCTTGACTTCAGCGTGTTGCAAGCGAATTTTCTCAAACTTACTATAAGTCTTCTGTACTATGCGAAACAATGGATCTGTTTGTGAGAATGTAGATGGTGGCTTGTGATGCGCATGAAACGATGAGTGTATTATTTCGAAGAGAGATAACACACAGAGCCCTACATACATCCCCGAGGTACCACCAATGTCGCAGAGAAGCTGTATGAAGCCATAAATGAGGCGCTCTTGTAAAACTGTTTCGTGTGAATCAGTAAACCGCATTAGGAATTTAAATCGTTTAGCAGGGCGACGACTCTTGGTCATCCTAGGGTGAAGGGCAAATGAGCGACTTTGACATTTCCGTGTGCATGAACAAGGAAATGGTTTCTCACCAGTTGCGTAACCAAAAAAGCTCAGCCAATGATCATGGGTTTGCATTGAGGATGAGGTTTCGCATGGTGGTAAATTAATTTCTTTCGGATGAAACGGAAACCTGGAAAGTAGAAAAATAAATGTTTTATAAATATTCCGAAAATGGTAATATTTGGTTTGGTAACGATGCAAACAGTGTGCATTACAGAGTAGCCTTGTGTGAATACAACCTACACTTCTATGTGTACGTGAATTGTGTTCTGACAAGGCCAGTATTTAATACAGACTGTTTACTTTGTTAACCCTTAACCTTTCATTTACTGTTTACTTATTGGTTTTTCTATTTTATTTTTAGATAGATGTTTCCTGCAATACTTTTTATAATAAACTAATTCCCTATGCACCTGCACTGAATAGGAGGTTACTACTTGGAATTACAGTGAAATAATTAGCATTGCTTTTCCTTTCTACTCATAACAGTGAAACTATTATCTTTGCACATGATAACAGTTTCTTCACATATCTGCTGTCATGTGACAATGAAATAAAGAGTATTTAAAACCTAAGCCATTTATGAAATTCTACACCGCTTAGTAATTTATACGATTTATAAATCCGAATGACACGTCATAAGGCATGTTTTTACTGCGTAACGGACTGTGCAGATATATAAGGAAAAGACAGGCAAAAGGATATTAGAAAATAAAAACGAACTCGTTTGATGCTTAAGGTAAGGTTTAACTGATCCGAAGTTAAACAGCAAAGGAACACAAGGTTTCAGATACTGCAGTGTTGCTGTACTGTTTAGCCCACATGAAACCTTACTGCTGTAGTCAAAATGTTTTTACCATTTTTACTTAGCACAAGGTAGAACATCTAATGGCTGGCGCCTTCTACTTGGCTAAACGACATTGCCAGAAAATCTTTAAAAACCAATCATCTTAGTGTGCTTGAACGCAGCTCTACTGGTAATTCAAGGTTCGTGCGAGTCCTTGAAAGCTTGGAAATGTCCTGGAAAGTAATAATGAGGTTCCGTACCTGGAAAAGTGCTTGAAAATCTTGAAAAACTATGTGTGTATCAACAGTAGGGTGATGACCGGAAAGTAGATGACGTGAATGAAGAACACTGAAAAATGTAGCCAAGAACGTAGTCGAGTGTGCAGCCTTACATTATTCTTCCTTTGTTTGGGCATAAAAAGTTTTGAAATTTGGGCTCTGACTGTAATCATATGTACGCGTATAATGGTTGGATACAGCCAGTGCCGGAGCAAGGCGTTTGAGCGCCCGGGGCCAGTAGTTATTGAGCACCCTGCTCTATCGCTATTATACAGCCGATTGCAACCTCCCCCTCCCACACACCTCTTCCTAAATCTACCCCAAAATTAACCAATCACGGTGCCACAGAGATAATGCAAACACATTGAAACCACACAAATCTGACTGGCAAGAAAACTCACAAAAACATGAACTTGGTAACAAATTCTTAATTTTCGGCCCGGTGTTTATTCACAATTAAAAATATTCACATTAAAAATAGATGGGAGCTACCATTAATTGTGGACTTCATACAGCAGTCATATTGGATGATTTTACAACATGGCGCCTATTTGAAGCCCACAGTTTGTGGCAGCTACAGTTTTTTTTTAGGTTTCAATGTTTTTGTTGTGAAAAAGTCCCAAGTACCTGGACGAAAATTAAGTATTTGTTCCCAAATTGATGTTCTTGTGAGATTTCTGGCCAGTCAGAGGGCAACTCCGTCATAAACTAATGCAGCAACTTACAAATTAAGTTTTCAAGACAAATTGTATTTATGCTTGGCTTCGACAAAAGTGCATTTATTAAAGTAAAACTTTTTCTCAATTTTGTTTTTTGGAGGTGGGGAACAGCATTTTCGGTGCCCCTTTCAACCTCTCGGCGTCCGGGGCGGCTGCCCCCTTCGCCCCCCTTTTGCTCCGGCACTGGATACAGCAGTAAGGTTTCAGACTAAACAGTACAGCAACACTGCAGTATCTGAAACCGAAGAGGAAACCTTATTTGTGTTCCTTTGCTGTTTTGACTTCATATCAGTTAAACCTTACCTTAAACATCAAACGATTTTGTTCTGGTTTCTAATTCGTGCTACTTTGACATACCATGCAGTTTAGATGAGCTTGTTTTAATGTTTTGTATCTTTATCAATTTCTTGCAGCTGGCGTTTCCTGATTGGCAGTGTCGTGTAATAACAATGTTTAAAACAGAGTAAAATAATCTATCTGGTCGTTTAGTGCTCCCTAACCCCTGAACCACTAGGCCAATTAGAAAAGGCCTTATGGAAAGGGCACATCCACAGAGCAATACCTGTAAAATGACCTAAAAACCAGCTTTATAGTACAAATAATTTGATCTTTACAGAGCCTAATAGAAACGTCGTGCCAACAGCAAGAACACATCAAAAAAAGAATTTCATGGTTTCAGCTCAGATCTATCTCTACGATTTGCTTCGGCGGATTTTAGTGAATTTGTGTGTGATTTATGACCAAGTACGACAAAGCTTACATACCAAATCTAATCGGCTTTAACGTGCGGGGTTGAGGCCAAACCTTACAGTAAACGCTACCACCTTTACTAATACATCCTCTTCCCTCTTCAGAGGCAGTAGGGACAAATGCTCGTAGCCTGACTTGAATTGTTTCACAGTTTTGGCACAAACAACATGGAAGACAGCGAGTTGCACTCACTGATAACACTAATACAAAAGGAGTCGAGCGTTTGCATAGCATGCACACGCAGTTTAAAGAGCTTGTCAGTGTAACTAAGCATACGGTTGGCTGTCTTCACGAATTGTGTCCCGGGAAAAATCGATTTATGGAAATCAACGATGTTGTAAATGATTATCAGGTCAGGCTCCATACTGAGGCTGGATAGTTGCAAGGCTTTTAGGCTCTGGTGATAGTGGAGCTGCGGAGTTCAGCATCTCTACTCTGTGCATTAGGTTGATGTCTCTTTTAAGATAATGAGCCCATGCAGGAAAGCAGTATTAAAACACCGCACTTACGAAGGACTTATACAACACCGTGAGAACTTAAACTAGAGTGAATTCCCTAAGTCAGGGATGGTAAACCTTTATTTACATATGTGCCAATAAAACAACAATTAGCTTCGAAATATGCAGTGCGTGCCACATTTAGCGCGAATTCCGTTGTTGCTTCTCAGATGGTAATTTTTCGATGCACGGTTTGTATGTGTTTAGCGTCATTTTGATGCCTGCTTTGCCATTTTTTTCCAGTAGGCGATTCCGTGTGGTCGAATAGACAAGGCCGATGTACATTAAACTAGTTTACTGGGCCGAGCAATATGCGAGTCGAGTTGACTTGCAACTTGCCCTTTTCTATGCCAATGCTCGCCCAATGTAAACCTCTACTCTAGAGGGCGAGTAGAGAGCGAGTAGCAAGTCAACTCGACTCGCACATTACTCGGCCCAGTCAACTAGCATAATGTACATCCGTCTTTAATGTTCATGTGTGAGTATAGTGGTTCGCAGTAGCAGCTGGATCCAAATGTCACTATAATAATGTCAACTCCAAATATTTCATAGCAGCAAAGTTGCAAAGGAAGCTCGTTCCAACATTGAAACACAAGTTGATCTGCTTTTGGCTTTTCTTTTCAGCACACTTGTGTGTTAGGCTGGTTCTGCTTCTCTTGTCCGATTTCTTTAAATCATCATTCAGTTCTTGAAACATGCTCTTCCAAATTTCATTTTCAAAAAAAGTCTTATCAATTCCATTTATAAGTTTTAATTGTTGAACGGTTTCGACTATTACTAAGTTTTGATTTCTTGGTTTGATACATAGCCATGTTTTCAACTGAACCTTTCGACTCAGCAGAGAAATGGGGAACCGGTAGGGTTTGGTACTGCAGTTACAGAAAACGTGCTGTATAAATGCACTCTACCAATTCTGACATTGCCTGGGAGTCTCCCTGTTCATTCAAACCTGTCGTCAGCATTGGACTCAGTTCCCATTGTTTTATAGAAAAGAAGGGGGAGGAAAGCAAGTCAAAGCTGCTGTACTATAACTTCTTACACGTCCAATTATTTTATAAGGAAACAAATATGTCATCGTGCGCTAATTTTTCGAAAGGATCGCTTGCCACTAGAAAAGCTCCTGCGTGCCAGCTTTGGCATGCGTGCCATGGTTCGCCATCTCGGCCCTAAGCGGTTGATGAATAACAGAAATATCGTGGCCAGTACGGATCCCAGTGGAACACCATTATGAAGTAAGGACCAGATGGAGGTGGCACTGTCCACTCGTACACTTTGCACCATGTCATGCATGAAGTACGATCCAATTCAGAATAGTGCCTGTGGTGCTATACCTGACAGTTTAGACATGTCTTTCTTGTAGCACAGAATCAGAAGTTCTTTGAAAGTCAATGTAAATGACATTGACTGTATTAGATGGTTGTCAACATTGGACAACCAGGCCTCCTGAGAAGTAAGGAAGTTGGTAAGACATGACCTGTTGGAATGGAAACCGGGCTTACTATTGTTAATACGGTTGGTTTTTATTCTGAATGAGTCTGGTAATCGAACTCCTGATAAAGGATTTCAGCACCTTACAGAGCACAGAGGTACTGTAAGGGTTAACTGGTCTGTAATTAGATGCCCAGTTATGGCCACCAGACTTAGAAACTGGTGCTATGTTTGCTTCCTTCTAGTTCTTAAGGGATGAGGGAATATAGCAATGAATGCAGTTTTATCAGTTCAAAGGCAGAACCTACGAATGTTTGAATAGCATTTCAGTTTTCATAGGTTGTATGATAGAACCAATTGCCCAATGCTATTTTATGAACTCCGTGTATAACGTAATAGTGTTTTAAGAGCATTTTTGTTCAAGTGCAACCACAAACAGGTAGGCCTATCGAACGTTCGTATTATTATTATTATTATTATTATTATTATATTATTATATGATTTAAGGTAAGGGGGAAACTTAAAATGTCCGCTTTTTCTTTTTCAATAGGGAAAAATTTTTAAATAGGGCTACGAGCAAATCGGAAACTTATTTTTTGATCCAGAAATGTATGTTGTGATTGTTCCTTTCCAAGGAAAGTTGTACGTACAGTTTAGTGAGTTTGTCACCCCTGGAGTGATACTTCAACCAGGCTGCATAGAGGTTTCTTTTACTCCAGATGAATGGAAACTTTTTCCACGTGATTCAGAACGTTTCCAACAAATAGTGTCTACCACGACGACTGTGCAGGAATTTACTCATGCTTGGAACTGTGTCCTGTGCATAAAGTTCCTCGTTAGCAGGGCAGAAAGTCTCTCGGTCTCCAAATTTACATAAAAAAAAAACAGACATCCATTTATCATATTTAATTTTAAACAGGTTCCGGCACTGATGAAAGTTGCACCGATCTGGCATGTAAATTGGGAAAAATGGTCAAAGCTTTACAGCCTGGATAAGAAGTAATGATGTTGTAACTTATATTTTTCTAGAAGCCAAGCAAAAAGTCGCGTAATTTTGTTTCCTTTCTCACAGCCATGCAAGGTTTCTGTGAAGTGTTTTCCCTCTTTAACGAAAGTTTGTACTGGGTCTATCCTGATTCGTACCAAGTAATAATTCAATCAGAAAAGTATAGATGAGACTGGCATATGTCTCGATCCATGCGGGTGGTTGAACTTGATGGCAAAAATTTATTGAACGGAAACAAATACTCTGTTGGACTATAAAACAGGATGGTTTCTACGCATCTGGCAACAGAAATTGTCATAATACTACAGGACGACAACTCATCAAAAGCTCTGACCGAATATGATGTAATCTGCACGAGATATTTGTTTCAACACGTTTCCAATGCCACATCGATTTGGACACAATGGATTTCGAACATTTTGACACCTCCTGTCGCAAATCTTGTTTACTTGCATGATTGCTGGCGCCATTGGCCAATCTTAGTCTTGTGTGTCTATTCTTACATATGTGGACATTATCTATGCCTTACAATGTTATTTCGGTTTCCTGCCTCTAGAACCTTCTAGAAGCTTCCATTTCCCATAATACCCTAGCTATTTCGCGGTTGTCAGGGGTTACCAAAAGGTATTTAAGCAAGGGGCCAGCATGGTAAAATCAGAAAGCCTTCGGGCCAGCCAACTGGCTGGTCCTCCCTCAACCCCTACTAGGTCTCCTAGTCAGGGGGGTTTTTGGCTGTTAGGCCTCTAGTAGGCCCAATTTTGGTTAGGCTCTTTTCCCCCAACCTAAACTAAGACTTTTTATTAAGCCTCTTAACCCTAACTTAACCCCAAAGTTCCCCAGCTTCCCTTAGACGAATTTGTTCAGTTTAATTAGTTAGCTCTCCCACAGTTTGTTATTTTTCATCACCTCCTCCCCAGACTACCCCATCTTTACCTCCTTCTTCATCTATCCCTGTGACAGAAATGTCTTCGATAATAGTGACGGCGGACGAGTCTGCTATCAAACAACGCAAAAGGCCCGCCAAAGAAACTACTACTGTAGCTCCGGCCGGTAAAGAGAAATATAACAACAGAATGCCAAAACCCGACAACCGTACCCCTGTCATTAATTCGGCAGACAACAATGACGATGATGACATTAGTTCAAGTGTGCTCACGAGGTGTGCGACAACAACAGTCCGACAATTCCGCAAAGGCTTCACAACAGTCGAGTGGAGGATTAGTGGTAAACAAATACAGATGCAAACTTATTTTCATTGCCTTTCGGACTTAAATTCCAGACTGCCTGAGCGTAAATTGAACCCTTGACTTTTGAGACCAAAGTCCGAAAAAGAAACCATCACCAGATACTAATCAATAATACAGAATGCAGTCACAACTAAGCCGATGCTGGAAGACTTGTTCCTCAAGAAGAGCTAGCATGCCAAGTGCTCTGTTGTTTCCCAGACGCATGGGATTTGGTAATCAGACTCTATGCCCTACCAGATTCCGAATTCGTCCTAAAGATAATCAAGAACTTCTATTTAATGAATTTGAGCTACGGAATCCTACGACGTAGATCGTACCAATAGACACGGTGTATGTTTAGTCTTGTATCATGACACAAGATTTCGATACCGAAGCAGTAGTCAAAGAAACGATACAGCTCAGATACGGATGATGGGGAAAGAACCCGAATCAAAGAGATTCATCTTGGCCTAGGAGCTTCACGCACCATGGCTGTGGTGGCGACGGGCATTATGCGAGCGATTGCCCGAGCCCTAAAAAAATTACTACTGTGGAAAACCTAAAACTGTGCTAAAACAGCCTCTGGCGTGAGCTAACAACATCTTTAACGAAAATGACAGATGTACTCAGCAGCCAGATGTTTGCAACATGTCAACCTAGTTGTGAACAGCAGTTGTTGTTATAAGAAAATCAAAAAGAAGGAAACACTACTAAAATTACCAAAATTATCCACTACAAGTTCCAGATTGCAATAATATATTACCAAATGGACTTCGTGATGCCAGTTTTTCAAGCATCACTAAATTTTAATTATTTTGTTGAGTTAAGGGGGGGTATCAGTTTTCACAAAATGTTTAGTTTTCTTTGAAAGCGACACATTCATCTTAATAAATATAACTTAAAGTAGATAGTGACTAAAAAAATACATGTCTTCAAAATAATACACATTTCATTTTTCAGCTAGAAATAAGAATTTTTTCTTCTTTTTTTATTTTACTTTTGCACAAAATTCCCTCCCGACAACCTCTCCCCCCACCCCTAAAAAAGCGATATAAAAAAGATGTTGTTTAACTGTAAGTGAAACAACGTGCACAGCCAATGAAAATGAAAAAAATGAAATACAACGTACATACCTGCAAAAATTTTCTTTTCGATATGTCTCCATGTAACACTCATCTCTGCAACTCTGAAACTCTTTGGAGGAAATACACACATGTCCTGGTCGGTTTACGAAATGAACCTAAAATAAAGAAATTAGCACACACAAATGTTACTGCCAAAGCTAGCAAAGCTAGCTGTAATTATTACATGCCTGCTTATTACTCGACTTTATAAATGATAAACCAAGGCCATGTGAGAGCAAATGCTGCAGTAGTTTAAGCCATAACAAGATGATAGAATTCATAACACAATGACATATAAATTTGCAAACAGTGAATGGCGTCATTAGCAAGTTTTGGTTTTCCGTTAACTTTCACGTAACTCAAATATTAATCAACTATTAGTCGAATCTTGTTTCAATTCCAACATGGAAATTTTACGTTTTTCCAATAATTCTAATTTTACATAAT
>JAHWFP010253835.1:0-20862 GCA_023313725.1 Lithobius niger
AAAGATTTACAAACGATTTAAGTAAGATTTAATGATTTGCATAAAGTTTTGGAAGATTTACACGGATTTGCAAAAGATTTAAAGATTTACAGAAAGTTTTGCAGATTTAAAGATTTACATGAAGCTTTGCTGGGATTTAAAGATTTACAAAAGATTTAAGTAAGATTTAAATGATTTACGCCGCATTTACGTGGTTTACAAGATTTGGTCAAAATTTACCTGATTTGAGTGATTTACACAAGATTTAGATGATTGAAACAGGATTTACAAATTTACAATATTTGCACACGATTTGCAACGGATTTATAAATCTAAATCTTGGGTGTTCGAGATTTCTAGCTTCGTCGAACTCCTCGATCTGGCTGAGTAATCGATCTACAACAGCCGCCATCTTGCAGGCGTGTTCGATTCGTGTGCTACTAAATGACGTCGAAGTGCCAATCGGAAGCTGAACGCAATGCTAGCGGCATTTACTACTGGAAATGCTCCAGGCTAACGATAATTGCGTTATCAATTTTCAGTTAATTGGCGAATTAATATTAACACCGCCTTGTAGCATTAATATCCGTTCACTGCCGTATTTTTTACGTCTTTTTGTTTTACGTCTTCTGTTTCTCACTCAATCCTGTTAACAACGTGCATTTAGCAGCTCTTCACCTACTTTTCCCCCCTACGTTTCAGTCCGGTCGTAATTACTTAATGATTACGCAATTCTCGGGTGGTTTTTTTTCTGTCTATTTTTTTCTTTATTAACTCAAGTGTGGGCTTAAGTGGGGGTGGGAACAAGGAAGCGTAGAAAATGAAACGACTTTCTCTTAACAACGTCTTTTACAATGGATGGGAAGGAGGGCTAGGAAGGTTTTTCTCGTATTGTGGGCCGTATAGCAACCAGTTTAAAACAATGTTTTCCCAAGTTAGTAGGTCAATGGGCACGCCAGGCGCCAGGGAAGACGAGCTGGTTCGTTACAGTAACAAATTCCACTTTGAATAAATTCATATTTTATCGTGGTATACCACAGCGGTTTTGTTTACGGAGCTGCTACTGTTCGAGGTGTGGCGTTACCCGCGTAAATTTGACGGTGTTTGCGAGGCGTCGCTGTGAAGAGGGGTGCGCCCGCCGTTATAACGAGGTCGTCGCATCCACAGTGTCAACGTTTCACTTAATTGAAAGGTTTCGGCCGGCCTTCCCCCTCAATTTCGTATGGTAATATTTTTATGTCACGTCTTAAAACAGCCCACCGCTTTACCTCGCGTTGTTTGTTATTATTACGGGTTGTGACGTAGTGGTTCTTTTTTAAGGAAGAGTGGGCGTTTTTGAAAGGCTGTTGACCCCCATGACGAGCTCAAAGATCAAGATCGTAAACCTGATTTAAAGTAAAACGCGGCGCATCTTCTTCTTCCCCTTTAGCTAAAGGTAGGTCTTTATCGCTAAATTATATGACCGAGTTAGCAGTATGAGGCTGCCCCCCCCCCCCCTCCCGCTAAAACAAATCGACGATTGTTTCTACTTCCAACTCCTTTGCCCGACTTTGATGTAAACCCTTAAAAACCTATAAATAAAATTTAATCAAAACGACAGACGGACCGGAAGTATTTAAAGGGGTTCGTACTTCATACCAATTTTTATTTCCAAATGAGACTTCATTTTCTGCGACCCAGTGAAATTGATAGTTACGGGTTTTAAACAGTGTCGGATTGGGGCCGCCCGGGAACTGGGTAATCCCCGGGAAGGCCCCAACTACAAGAGGCCCTTGTTTCAAAGAAATATTATTTTAAAAAATTTGAAATGATTTCGTAAGAAAATTGCGTCTTTAAGTTGCAGGAAAACGCTTCAAGTTCATGCTGATTTCTTTAAAATACGCTAGCTTACAGGGTTTCTCCCCGGATTCCCCCCTTTCCACCCCCATTCTCCACAACCAGAGGAGGTCATTGTTACAAAGGAAATTTTTTTTTTTAATTTGAGATAAATTCGCTAGCTTGCTGCGCTTCCCGAGGGTCCCTCCCCCCCCCCCCAGGCCCCTGCAGGACATTCCGGGGAGGTCCAATTCCTCACAATCTGATCCTGGCTTTAAATACCTTCTTCCACAAGCAAAACGTTGTATTTATCGTTCATGCTGTTTATTTAGAATTTAATCAACTGGTTCCACCAATGGAAAAAATAGTTAACATTTTAAAACTATTTATATAATGCTGGAGAGGCGACATTTTTAAGTCCAACATCTTACATTATTTTGCAAAGTTGAATTTCAAAATTGCAGTATTTACCAGTATAGAAATTCTTTTTTAAATTTTGTCTTTCATTCATCCTATTGGCGTCGAACCATGCTTCGTATTGTTTACTTGCTGTCTGAGCCTCCACTATTGTGTTATTTATCAAATCGTAAGCTATCTGCTGTTGTTGCCGAACTGCAGTTCTTCTGACAGTACCACCGGACTATCATGTCCAAACGTGTGGCGATTTCTGGGTTCGGACTGCGGCTCCCTGACGTCATCAAAATCAAAGTTAAGGGAGTTGCATTTAATTGTTACACGGGCCCAACAGAGTCATGGGTGAATCCCGAATTTCGCTAGGCTGATGGAAATTAGGCTTATAGCCGTAGTTCAGTTTAATTGATGTGTTTATTACATTCGGAACGTTAGTAAGCTCGGGCTCGCCTAACTTACATGGGCGACTTTGACCTGGGATTAAGGCCTTAAATGAAATGCGTGGAATCCCGGCTTACTTGGGGTTGGAAGAAATTATTGTGTGCGCGGTGTATCTTGAGTCCTGCAAGTATTTTGTGAGCGGCTACGTCTTCCTGGATGATGTGACTTTAATCGATCGCCGCCATTGTTTTTGTAACCATCTTGGATATCAACAAGACACTCTGCTACTGAAAAAGTACAATCGTTTATCTGTGTTCGTTCTGCGGAGAACTCAAGATAGGCCGCGAACACTTTAATGCGGTTTTTGGGGTTACACATTGGTTTTAATATGGATTTGAATTATAACGGGATTGCAAATTGCAGTGATCCACTATACTGGAATAGTCTGGTTAGAATTCAAGTCGGGGACTAAGGGCAAAGAGGAAAATAATTCTAATTAATTGACTGAAATTGCCTTGCCATGCGGGCAGTTTGGAGGATCGTAATGGAATAGCACTTTCTTGGTTCCAAAACTAATTGTTGGGATCACGCGGCAGAAAACTAAGCAAGCTCGAGCCAGTATATACAATTGGTAACGTACATTTATCACAGATAATTTGTATGTCACATATTGTTACAACGAGTGATCGAAAATATTCGTCTCTACCAATGAATGTTAACGTGAAGTAAGAATGGGCTGTTACAAAATGACGTCATGAAGACATTAGGCACTGTACACTGCGTTAATGATACACTGTTAAAAATTTCCGTATTTTCACCGTACAACGTTCGTAAATATTTACGGAACATGCCTGTAAATATATTTTACGGAATAAAGTACCGTAATTAGACTGATAATTACTGTTTAGCCTGACTTCAACTCATCTTTACTTAATTAATGCTCCGTAAATTTAACCGTTGCTCAAGATAACGGGACGTCCGTTAAATTACGTTCATTTTCCTGTTAGCAGTGTTACCATTGACTGTCACCGTAAAAAAACGGAAATATTTTTTACAGAGCTGATTTACTGTGAACGAAAAATCATTTGCGGTTAGCGGAAAATGAAGGTTCTAAAACTATGAGAAATGGGAGATTGTCTTGTCCAAAGGTGGAGTTGGTGTACTGCGTGCTCCGCTGAGTTAGGAAAAATGAAATTCTGGTTTCGATCAGAAAAATTCTAATTTCTACAATGGAAAATTTTAGTTTCGTTAATAAAAATCATTTTACCTTAACGAAAATTGAATTTCCGTTAATGGATATTCAACGGAAAATGATTTTCATGTCATAATAAACCTCCACTTTCTCCCCTTTTATTTCTCGGAGAAATATCCATTCGAAAATCGTTTTCTCCCCAAAAATTTTTCAGCATGTCGATACTGATACCATGTATATTATCCTGGTGTTTCTGGTAGGGCTTTATAAAGGACAAAGTGTACGCAAGAAAGGTAACTTGTGTGCAGGAATTGCAGTATAGAAGATCACCCAGGCAATATAAACAATATCAGTAGTTATGATTAAAGGCACATAACTCCCTCCGGTATATTTTAACAGTTTCACTCGATACATTACCGGAAATACTTTTATATAAACTGATTTACCGTTCATTTGCTGGTCTAAGGGTACGATGCAGATGTCAGTAGTGGCGCGTGAATGTTATTAGGCTTGTTTTAAACGGCTCGGTCCGAGCGGTATATAACTCCCGCCACATCGCTGGCAAGCCGCGGCCCTGGAGGAAGGATAATTAATCCTTCGCTCAAGTTTGCGACTTGGTCGTACGATGTGTCACGTCGCAGCGGCCCCGAAATGAGTATGACTAGTGTCGTGGAGCAATGCGCGCTGCGGTCGTTTGAGCTATATTTTAGCGTAGGTGACGCAGAGTAAAGCGGCCAGAACGGAGGGATTTATATGCCTTTAAAAACGTTTGGGGAGAAATCGATTTTCGACTGGATTTTCTCCGAGCAACAAAAGAAAGAAGGGGGGGGGGGAGGGGGGGACTGGCAGAGTTTTATTATGAGGTCATCACCACCAGAAATTTCGTAAAAAAATTTTCAGTTAATAAACAGTTGGCACTTTACAGTTTTTCAATATCGGTTTTCGTTTTTTTTTTTTATGTAAATTTAATTTCTTTATTGAGTGAATAATTTGTGGACCCCCTGTATTATTTATTGACGTGATGTTTCAATAAATTTATTATACTTTATCGAAATTTCCGTTGACGACAAATGAATTTGAACATGATGTGCAAACATTTTTCATATCGGAATTTAATTTTCCTCATCGACCATGTATTTCCGTTAACGGATATTCAGGCCGATAATGAAAAAAGGTTTAATGAAAAATCTGATGTCTTGCCGTTCTGAACTCTTGCAAAAGCAGTTAACTATACTATCTTGATTAAGCTTAGTGCAGTTTGTGATTTTAGCAATTTCTATTTGCGACGAAGCACGCAGTCTGAATTAAAGACTTGGTCTTGTGATAAGACTAGACTTCTCGCAAGGACAGTCTTTAATTCAGATTGTTGGCTTCGCTAACTCTTATCTTTGCGATTTATTCTTTTTACATTTGCAATTTTAACTACACTGCGATTTTAATTTTGAATAGCATTCGATTAAATTCGCTTAATATTCCAATCTACCGTTTGTACCCCCAGTAAATATTACAGACTTCTTTTTTAATTTCTGCTGCCTTATCCTTAATGATTACAGATTGGGAGGGGGGGGGGTTGGGTCGTACAACTTTGTAAAAGATAAAGAAATGTAAAACCATGGAATGTAATTTTCCTGCATTTTGTGGCCTATCTTTTACAATGGTGTTAACTTTTTTATTTTCTGGGGGGGGGGGGGGCAAATTTAACGCCCCCGTTTATGCCCCACATACGCCCCCTGACTAGAAAACATAAGGTTACTTTATTATTATTGTACGATTATTTTCTCGCTTGCACAAGAAGGTGTAAAATTCTCTATCATGAGGTGCAAAAATTAACCAATATTTAACTAAATAAATAGAAATAAATTCAGTAACGTATGACTCCGTAAAAAAAAAATGTTTTGCAGAAAATACCGAATAAATAGGTTTTACCAAACTTCCGAATTACTTTGTGAAAGAAGAGAAGTAACGGTTCCAAGATAAAACATTAAAAAAAAAAATTTAAATTTTAGGCACTCCTTAGTACGAACCTTGTTCACCTTACAATTTAATTTTTATCAGCCTTGCGAACCCATTTACTGACGAGGCGAATAAATTCAGTTTACCCACACGTCGTAAGCAAATGGATCTGCCAAGCTGATAAATTAAAATTTAAGGTGAACAAATCCGTAAAGGTGGCTGAAAATTTAAATTTAAGAGCCCCTTCTGTAGTTCTTTAAGGGGCGCTTACCGCCCTATGGCTCAACCCCACCCCCCCCCCCCCCGTTATTTCCACTCCTGCTTTATTTAGTACGTGTCTGTGCTGTTACAATGTTACAAAACGTTTTGACAAAATACAAACGATATGTTTTTATTTTGTTTGCATTTTCTTAAAATACATGATTGTAAAATATTGCTTTATGTTTATTATTTCCTTTTGGTCGCTGTAATTGTTTTCTAAATAAATAATTATGAAGGCAAAATGGAATTTTGAAGCCATCAGCTAAATTCGCTCACTAGAAATACGGTAGTACAGTAAGCCACCTTTATGTACTTACGTTTCATTCGAGAGTACGACCCGGATTCGAACTTGTGATTCAGTCCGTCACAAAATCACTACCATACGTACAACCTTTACTGATACGGCGTCTCGTACCCTGACTGCAATACGTCATTTCCGGTTCATGACATTTTTTGCTGATGGCTTATTTTCAATTGGCCTTTGTATTATTTGCGGTGATTTGTGTTTATTTAAATAAAAATGACGTAAACAAATTATCAGCTCGTTCACGCATGTTACGACACTAGCAAGCCTCAACTGTTTCGAACTTTAACAACCAAAATTCCAACTAGAACTAAATAAAAAATAAATTAAACAAAACCTTCCAACGTAAAGCTTATCATACAAAAAACCCCATAAGGGTAAAGGAACCCCATCAAGTTTTCACTAGAAAATAGTGATATCAGAGCCAAAAACGGGTGCCACTAAGTTTGTGGTCCGAACCCCGATCACTCAAGCTTAACTGACACTCGCCGAGGTGACAGTTAAGTTTGAGTGATCAGGGTTGGAACGGCAAACTTGGTGGCTGCCGTTTTGGCTCTGATATCACTATTTTCTATGGCGAAAACTTGCCGGGTCCCTTCACCCTTATGGGGTTTTTGTATGATATCACTCCTTTTGGTTTTATGGTTTAGCTTTAGTGTAAGTATTGATTGTGAGCTCCTTATGAAAATATAATTGTAAATCATTTCTTGGACAGCCGAAAGAAAATGGTCAGTTTGGCATAATTAATGGTCGCTGATTAATTATATTAACAATAAAGTTCTCGTTGTATTATATTTAATGGTAAAACAGAAACACGTGCACAGGATAAGTTAGTTTAGTTTCGGCCTATTTAGACGAAAAACATAATTCTACGAAAAACAACACCTTGTTTCCGTGTTAACAAACTTTAAAAAGAATCTATAAGAATGAAATACGGCCTGCAGTTTGCAACTGCTTATAATAATTAGGCTACCTAACCTCAAAACACGACTAAAAACTTGCAGTATCATTCTGGTCGTAAAGGTTTCGGCATCTTTTACCATTAGCCTAATAATAAGTAGGGCGATTGAATACAAATGTAACAGACGTAAACGAAACAAGTAAAAGATTTGTTTTCTAAACTGGAATATTCAGCAAGTTGACTATACTTAACCCTGATTCAATTCGGTGTCCACAGTACACCTCATCTGTCTAACCCAGTTTTAGAGTTCCCATCTATGCATGGCAAAACAGCCGGTTGCTTGCAAGGTCTTTTCAAGATATTTACGAGTGCACTACTCTCTTGTGAAGGAGAAGCTACACTTGAATTTCATTTACCCCATAAATATAAATAGTAAAAAAAAAAAATAAAATAACAAGTATTTATGTTGAAAGTTGTTCTAGGAAGGAGTCGAACTGCAGGGGGGGTCTGCGCCTGGAGCTGAAGATGGCTTCGCTGCAGCTATCGTAAGCTCGTTACGCAAGTCACGTTTCTAAAAATCAAAATTCGCGAAATGAAGATAAAAAAGAGTAAGAAGATGGTTTTGCTCTCCCGTTTTTGTGTTGTAAGATTCGGTTTCTGTGTTGCTGAATTTTTTTTTCTTTAAGGTTTAATGGAAAACATAATGAACTCTAATATAAAATTGTTACTGCTGCAATATAACGTATAGCCGCCGTACGGTCGTACGTACACACAAACGTACGTACGCACACGTCTGAAGAACTCACCACATGACAAGTACGCTATGTTGCACGATTGATTTTAGAAAAAAAAGTACTTTCGTCTCATTGCCAATGCAGGAAGAAAAATTTCTGTTAGAATATAAAGACCCTGGTAATGCACCTTGTTATGTGCCATCTGAGCTTCCACGTGAATTGTGCACCGGCAGTGCACATCTGGTGAAGAATGTGAAGACACTGCAATGTCAGAGCACCTTATTGTGTACCATCTCAGCTTCCATCTCCCAATCTCCCCCAATCTCTCCTGAACCAATTCAGGAATTCCCTTAACCTTCCCGTTCAGTGAGAATGATGAAAAAAGAGAGTTCAGTAAAATTGGCATGCTGTAATTTTTCTTCTTTATTTGGTAAGCGTAGGAGGAATCTTTTCCTAAAGTCTTTGTTGTGTGTAACATTTTGTTTCCGGATGTTCTATTGTACTTCACTCAAAAGGTAACGAAATTATAACTAAAAATAACCTGTCGCCCACAGTTGGCGATTCCGTCAAGCGTGTTTCCCATCCAGACACGAAATACAGGTTTCTGGGTGGTTGTGGTAGTGGTTTAGTAGGTCTAGGCTATAAAATCGAAGATCAAGTTTTAAGGAAGTGAAAAAAAATATCCGCAGAATCTGATTAAATTGTTTAAATTGTTGTGGCGCGTGGAGCACCGGATCAGTGTTCCAGATTGGAGGTTTTACTGCCAGCTCTAGATGTAGCGATTGCTGTTAGGGGTAAAAAAAAAAATGGGAGTGGAAGACATCCGAAGGGAGGGGGAGGAATGGGGTGAAAAAATTGGAGGGGAATAATTATTCTAGGGTAGCGGAATTCCTTCTTAGCTCTTCACCATTCATTAGTCATTAATCTAAGCTAAAGAATTTTTGGATGACGTCACCAACACGATGGCGCCAGCAGCAGCGTCACAGACGGGATGGATGGGAGGCTCTGATTGGTGGTTTGTCAATTCACACGTGGACGTGCAGGTGCAACGATCGGGTAACTCGACCTTGACCGATTGCGCTCTATCGATTTTTTGTAATCAGCAAACTACGATTTGTTTCTTTAGCAATAAGCAAAACATAATTAGTCGTTGATGTCGTGGTTTTTTTTTTATCTGATTTAATTTCATTTTTAACCCGGTTTTCTGATTTTTACGAAAGATCGCAAATCAGAAAACCAACTTTAATTTTCAAAAGTTTTACTTTCAGATTCGCCTAAGGAGTAATTGTGAGTTGACATGAGTTCACTTTCGGTACAGATTGCAAGAAAGGCATTAGCAAAAGATGAACCTCACACCACAACAACAGATGTTCGTGTGTAGGTAAGGGTCGTAAACAAAAAAAAATAGGAAACATCTTCAAACAACGGAGCTATTACAGTGTTATTTTTCCGTATTTATTTTTTACTTCGAATGGCATTTATTTTCATGATTATTTTTATGGGAAAGTGTTTTTTTTTTCCCAAGGGATATTGAAAAAAGTTTTTTTTTTTTTAAGGTAGGCAGGCGCCGTGAGTTTGGGGAAAATGCGAGGCGAGGGATAATCGTCTAACTAAAAAATCGCGTAATTGGAAGAACGTATACCGTATATCAGTATAACAGAAAGTCGTCTAACAGGAAATTCGTATAATGGAAAATCGTCTAATGCCCCTTCCTCGCTCGCGCTGCCGCGCTCGCTGCGGCTATACATATAACATCAGAAATCGCAGTTAAACGTTTATCTAGTTAGACGTTTATCCATTATATGATTATCCTTTATACGATATTCCGTTTAGATGATTTTCCATTATGCGATATTCCGTTTAGACGATTTTCCAGATTTTTTATTTTTGCAGATATTAGACAATTATCCCATTAGACGATTTTCTAGTTAGACGTTCGTCCGACGCCCCGAAAAATGCATGGAGGCATCTTGCAACACTGCTAGGATGACCATTAGCGGACCACTGATCTCTAGAAGGTAAGCAACATTCGGCGTGCTCGTTTCGCGTAGCGTGTCACCCGTGTAACGGACTGGTTGCCGTGTCAGTATGGCTGGCGATAGAGACGGGCCTTCGGTTTGAATGGTTGTGGGTTTAACTCCCGATCAAGTAGTCTGTCCTTTAAATCTAAAATTCAAGAAAGTATGTTTGTATCTTTAAGTATTGTGCTTCGTTTAACCCAACGTATTTTTTGCTAGACAAAGATGCTGTCGAAAATGCCACCAACTCGCCTGCTTGCTCTTGGTGAAACGCGGTTGGTCGAAAAATGACATACCTTTCATCAGGGGTGGCCCAAGGAAAATTTTGTGCCCGGACAAGCTGGCTTTTTGGACCTTTCCCCACCCCTCGCCTCTCCCCCCCGCCTTGGCGCTGTCATTTCCCCCACCCCTCCATCTATAACCATCTATTAAAAACGTAATTTTTATTCAGATTTTAATTAGTTTTTTTTTAAAGGGCAATTACATCCATTTTGACATGCATGTTTGACTTTTGGATCACTTATACAATAACTAAACACAAGAATTGCGGAAAGAATACGTTACGTACGTCCGATATAACAATTTAATTACTGCATCACCAAAACACGACACGGAGGTCGCCATTGTTTAGCTGGAAGGCGCAGAAATTAATGCCGACAGACGGATCTCTTCGATTTCGACTCGCAGCCGATTGAGATAGCTCTATTGGCTGTGAGAGCTCGAGCGTCTGAAGGCCTTAGCAGGCCACTACAACTGTCGGCCAGCTAAGGCCGTCAGACGCTTGAGCTCCTCACAGTCAATACAGCTATCTCAATCGGCTGCGAGTCGAAATAAAAAAGTGACATTTGTCGGCATTAATTTCTGAGCGTTCCAGTAAAACAATGGCGATCTCCGTGTCGTGTTTTGGTCATGCAGTAATTAAATTGTTATATCGGACGTACGTAACGTACTCTTACCGCAATTCTTGTGTTTAGTTAGTGTGTAAGTGATCCAAAAGTCAAACATGCATGTCAAAATGGATGTAATTGCCCTTTAACTTTGTCTCATAGCTGTAGATGAAAACGATCACCTAAAACCTATCGAATTAATAAAATTAGTCTGTTGATCCACACTAACAGACTGATCATCAAACAAACTACATATTTTCACTAGAAAATAACTGATATTGACATCGTTTTGGCAACCTCCCGCCCCCATTCCCTTTGGCGCCCCTATTTTCCATCACTGCTTGTTTTCCTTATTGCTGAAGCATAATTTTTTTAGTCCCTGCGCGTATCTGCGAGTTAAGACTATCTTCGAAACTATACGTTTGTTTTGCAAAAAGCGTTTTGTTATTTTAGTTAATGGGTGTTTAGTTAAAGCAAAACGCGTTTCCAAATGTAGAACATCAAGCGCAGTTTGCAATTTTATGAATTATCCTTTTAATATTTAACCACGTTGTTTTTCCGACTTCTACGTACAAGAAATGCAACACATTTGCCTAGGTTCGCCCTGGCCATCTACGTCATTAACAACGTATAATGTACATGCGTGTTTCTACCAATATTCGTCAGGATCTAAGGCACCTACAAAGATGAGAATAGCTGCCATGTGAAAAAAAAATAATTAAATTACACCTCGAGTAGACCTATTTTCATTGCTGCAACTTTTTTTTTTTACCCTCAATACGTGAAAACTGCTCTTAAAACTAAGCATGACGTTACAGTTCGATCTGGCAAATTAATTAGAAAGAGATAAACTAAACTACGAAGGTGTCGAAATATAAGTAAGAGTTTTAACTGCAAGTGCGTCAGGTTTCACATTTTTTAGAAGCAATATGAAGCGTGGATCGACGCCAACAGAGTCAGCTAAGAAAACGGTATGGCTAGTAATAGGTATGGACAGCCCCTTTAAAGAGACATTCCTCCCAGCGCCATTTTTCTCGATCCACTACACCAAGTACGGCCCCCAAAGGTATTTACTTACCATTAGTCAATCCTTCGGTAAAAATTCGTTTTAAAATGTGGCGTCTTGGAGATTTTCTGTTGAATAATTGTTAACTTTATTTACTGCGTCCCGCAGTATATGAACCGTTGCGCGCTTAGAATAATCATGACGTTTCATCTCTGTGTGTGCATGTACTAATTTTCTGATAATTACCATGAGATCAAAAATCTAAAAGATTAATGCGGTGAAAAGTAAAAGTAATTATTCCAATAGATCGCCGAAGCAAAATTGTAAGACACTGGCGTAGAAAATTATAAATTGTGATGTTAAAATACGAGAATCATTCCGGTTTGTGACGACACAATCTTTAACTTGATGCTGTTTCGTGTACTATTCCCAAAGCCAACCGAGACAGCAGCTACGTTCCTTGCTGCGAGGAACGCAGCTACCACCCCAGCCGACCTTTGCGCTGGTAAATACGCGGATGGCGATCTGCGCGTGGCTGTTATAAGGCACGCGAATGTTACAAGGCTGGCCGAGTGTACCTTTAAGCCTTTCTAAGCTTTTGCCATAACCTTCGCCATTATTTATTTATTGGTTTAGCAAGTGTCTGTCGTTTGTACGGTAGATTTAACTCGTGACGATGCGAATTAATTTACTCCAAAAGAAAAAGTAGATCACATTCATAAAGACGCGGTGTGTTGCAGAGAAGTGACTACTCGCACTGCCGCAAAAAGCAAAGCTACTCTTACGCAGCATCCCACGTGGTCACATATTTCAATCGCAAACTTCATTATGTCTCGTCCTCGACCAGGAATATTTTAAAGCCAGTTACTCCTACATAGCTGAAACTAGCAGAATTAAAACTAGCATTAAAGTCAGTATCATTTAGGGGACCTACTGTTAACTGTAATAAACAGGAATGAAAGCTAATCAGGATGTGTTAGTAGAAAGTAAATACAGATGCAACCCTGCTTCTGTTGCCTTTTTGTACTGTGTCAGAATCTCTGAGCGGGAATCGAACCGTCGATCTTTGAGACAAAAAAGCCGAAGCTATACGGCTAAGCCATACTGACACGGCCAAATCAGTATGTCTTGGAGGTAGAGCTTCGGGTTTTGATCTGATAGGTCGAGGATTCGATTTCCACTCAGCTCGTCTGACATTAAGTCCAAAAGGAAACGGAAATAGGCTTGCATCTGAATTTATTTACTGTTAATTGTATCAGTATAACAAGGCGGATAAAAAAAAATAGATATAACATTTTATCATTTATTTCATTTGTTTTAGTTGGTGTTGGGTTGTTCAATTGGTTTTGACTGTTCTTTTAAACATGTTTGCAGTGTTTTTTGCAGTCTTGTGTTGTCATCGTCTGATAAGCTTCCTTATTTTTTTTTTGCATGAGGACGAGACGTAGCAACTCAAGATACATCGCTTGTCTTTGTGCATCGTTTATCTATTTCTTCCGTATAAGTCTATAAACTAAAGCATTCACGCAGTAGGCAAAAATTACCACGGCAGGAAAGCTAGGAAGTCTAAGCTAAGATATTAGACGGAAAACCAAGACAATGGAATATGCCTTGCGATATTCAGTTCACATAAAACACACAATTAACTGAAAAAAAACCGTTTAGAAAAACAACATTAGAGCTTGTATCCCCATGGAATTCACATCCGTGAAGGTACCAAACTACAAATCGAATGAAACTAACTATAATTTGAGCTCCAGTTCCAGGGAACAAGAATTGTATTTACTCACTGGTAATGTCGGAAAGTGAACGCAATTTATTATTTTTTTTTTTGAAAAAAGTTCCAAAATAAAACTCGTTGTGTTGTGATGAACAAGCAACTGCGTAAAAATAATCAAGTCAGAACTTAGCATAACTTTAAAAGTCAATCAATTCAATTCAATTCAATCAGAGATTCCTATGATTTGTTACATGCCACATTCGACTTGAGCACGAGACATCACAGCGCCCTTCTCTACCTTAAAATACCTTCAGTGGCTGAGGTCTGGTTCGAACCCGGGACCTCTGGCATTTTAGACGGTTGTGTCAACGGTCTAGCCCCCTTGTCCTATTAAATTATCGGTTTATATGGTACTTATTATCCGGTCATTTTTTCGTCAAGTCCCTCCATTTTGTTCTTATTGAAAGGTGGTATTCCTGTTGCTATTACCTCTCGAGCCTAGCTCGTTTTTCTCATCACTAGTCGTATTACCAAGCTGATAAAAACAACTTCGCGCAAGTGCTGCATGTATTTTCAATTCGGAAAGCTACTCGTTAGGGGGAAAAAATTATCAGAATTAAAATAAATTCTCGTTGTATTACTTCTGGTTAATCCACGCACGCCACGCACGCCGATTCGGAAAGCAACTCGTTAAGGATAAAAAATTATCACTGTTAAACTAAGTTCTTGTTGTATTACTTCTGTTTAACCTAGGCACACGCAGCAAACTAAAATAGAAATGTATCGAAGTGGAGAATGTTTGAAAGCTGGCGGTTAGCAGGAATTTTTTAGTCGTCACCTTCTTTTGAAACTAAAGCTTGTCTAGTGAATTTTTCAATTATAGAATTCTATGAAGTAATTTTTTTTTTACACTAGTAATTTGGTTAGGCTTAGCGTTACAGACAAAAAAGTGTAGTTTATTATTATGGTGTGACTTTTTAACGAAAAACATGCACGAAAAGAATTTTTTACCGAATAAAACATGACAAAAACGTGCAACAAGATAAGACACTCAGAATGTCAATTTTCGAGGTATATCTACGCTGCTTTATAGCAATAATAGTAAAAAAAAATGCAGCGAAAAGACAAATTGTAGCTCAGAAAGAAAAACCGTTGCATGTTGCATATCCCCCCCCCCCCACTGGCATTGCAATTTTAACCACAATGCAGCGTGCAACAGTTTTCTTGCTTGCACTTGTATTCTTGGCTTTTTTTCACTTTGATTTGCTTGAAAACGAGTTTTGTCGCACGAAACGTCGCATCTTTGCTTGTTGCACATTTTTGCATGCTTCTCTAGCGAGCAATTAGATGTTGAAACGTTTACCGAATTACAGTTTCAAACACCCTTCTATCAAAAAAAAAAAAATCCGCTGAAACTTATAGTAGATCGAAGTTTTTTCCCGAGGTAATAGGCTATGAATTTTCTTTTGTCCAAGATCACAAAACAAGCCATCATCAAATCACAAACGACGCTTTGGCACACATCGTATAATCCACTGGTAGGGTATAGGCAAATCCAGAACTTATGCTAAGACAATAATCTCGTAATCCAAGGCATCCAGGGAGGTAGGGGTGTTTGGTTGGTTGGATGGTTGATTGGTGTGTAGGTGGGTAGAGGTGGATAGAGGATTCGGCAGGGAAACAGGAGTACCTGGAGAGACGAGCACTTACCATGTGATGCGGGTACTATGTCATCAACAGGTATTCCGATGTGTCTCGCATCGTGTTGTTGGCAATGTGAATTTTGCCACAGTTCTCATCCCTGTCTTATATAGGTTAGCGAGGCAGCATCCCTGGCCAAAGAGAAAGCGAGCATCTTCTTGCCCCAAGGCAATAAAGGGAGCAGCCTTACCGTCCAACTGAGGAAGCAACTGGGATGAGATGCAGAAGCCTACTACTACTACTACAACCTCTACGCTTCCTACGACCATTCTTAATTTCTTCTGTCGTGCTGCGAGAGTGTTTGTTTGCGTGTGGGAGTGTGTCACGGGGCTTTGTGTTAGCTTTCGCTGCGGTCGCGAACCTACTTACGTTTAACGGTACACACAAATTAAATGAGGAGACTGCTTGAAAAATTTGTCGTAAATTTGCAGGTTTAGTTTATTTCTTTGAGCCGATTGCGCGGTTCGAGGCGAAAAAAAGGCGCGACCAAGTCCTGTGCTGGTGTCTGTTCGTCTGGTGCCACGATAGCTCAACGCACGATCGTGGTGGCTGCGTGGTGGGAGAGCTGTCTGAAGAAGTTGAACTGGCCGGGGAATGGAAATTTGGTGAAGTCCCGTCCAATCTGTGTTGGCCAGGGCACTGTGAGAGACTACCACATTTTTTTTTCAGTTGCTATGGGATGTATTCTGGCCTGTTCTTCACGTCGTCTCGTTCCCCTGCAGTGAACGGAGGTTTCCTAGTTTGCACTGTCTGTAAACTTACTTACTCCGATCGTCTTCAGCGCCTCCATATGCCTTCTATATAAGAAAGATTTGATAGAGGAGACGCTATTCATACATATACCGGCTTTTTCATGGTCTTATCAATATTGATTATTCCAATTTTCTTTCGTCTTAGACCTAACAGTGACATCGTTTCAAATTGAGGGGAAAATTATCCCGGCTCAATATTAGACAACGCTTTTTCTGTGAGCAGGTGGTCAACCCATGGAATTCTCTGCCAGTTCCTGTTATTTCAGCACCCAACCTGTCTTGGTTTAAGGCCTGCCGTGATGCGTGGAGAGGCTATTCCCTTCGGGGTCTTTTCTGGTGGGGGTCTTTGAGCTTTGCTCGACGCCGTCTTCTTCTTTATCTTTACCTTTATCTTTATCGCATTGTCCCCCCCCCCCCTCACTAAAATAATAGTCTTGGGCGTAATTACCCAAGTGCTTCTTCGAAATTGACAATTTGTGTGTTTTAGCACGAAACTCCTTCCCAGATTTCATTTGTTGGAAACGAGTTGAGTGCTAAAAAGAACAAATTACAGCTTTCATAAAATTGTTGCGATACTAGTTTCCTTACCCCCCCCCTCCAATCACATTTCGTCATCCTACTTGTAATTTCGTTCGCTTCAGCGTTGGTGTTTCGTATCAAGTATAGGCCTAAACCTCATTTTTATGTCGCTCATCAACGAAGTTTAAACGTAAACATCCGAATCCTAACGAGACGAAGCTTTATGTTTCCGTAAAAATCCGTCGATTCACGAAGATGACGTCATTGCCCCAATATGGGCATAACGAAAATGAAAGCAAACCGGGTGCTCTAAGTGAAATACACTGTATAGATCTGTGGTATGTTTGTCGGTGACCATTCAGTGGCGAGTAAAGCTTTGATTTATATAATTACTGAGTAGAAAGGCGTGGCCTTTTCAGTGTAAGTCGAGCGTGGTGCTCATTTTGTGAAAACAAAACAAAACATTTTCCTCGAATTGTGTCGAGTAAGGTTCAAAATTGAGCTGGTTCATCTATATGAGAATTAGTCCGCTTCAGACGGCTTAAGGCTCAAAGAAATTTATAAAAACAATACACGTACGTCAGCTTATTTCTAATTTTCCAGACTCACTTTAACGCCATAAACATATGAAAACAATCTCACAACAGCGTAAATCCGATACACTAAAACAGCAAGATTATTGACTTCATGTCATTGGGGTGACGTGACCGGGACTTGAACCAACGAATAACTCCGAATTCAGAAGCTCCTTCCGTCTGTGACCAAAATGGAAAGATGGCCTTGACTACATGGCATCCGGCGGTTCGCAGGGCCATCTCATTACCAAGAGTCTTGCCGGGGTTCGATCCTGACCCTGGCTCTTCATAGCAGAGAAGGGCCATGCGATGCCTCATGCTCATGTCAATCGTGGCATGTGAAAATCACCTAGGAATTTTCGATCGGTATTATCTAGCAAAATTGTCCCTCTCGTCTTCCGGACCTATGGCTTCGGTTGGGATCGCGTGAAACGTCCAAAGATGGCATTGGGAAAGATCGGTTAGATGGTAGAAGACGGTAGGTTCCTCTGGCTTGAGTAGCAGCCACTGTTGCGCTGTTAATTCCTTTACTCCATTGTATGTCCTGTAAGTGGATTTCAACTTATAAATCGTTAAAGTTGGGTAATGGGAGTCAGGGATTTGGCTGTCGAACATCAAAATTAACATGGGAAATAATCTAGAATTTATCATGGAAATTACCAGAAAAATAAGGAATTATCAGGGAAATCAGAGATATTATCAGGGAAATCAGGGATATTATCAGGGAAATTAATCAGGAATATTATCAGAGAAAATATCAGGGAAGTCGGGAATTACCAGGGAAATTAATCAGCAACATTATCACGGGAATTAGTAGAGAAGTATCCAGAAATAATCAGGGAAAGTGGCTAGAAATTTTCAGGGAAATTTTCTAGCAAATGAATTAAATTAAAGTAAAGTAAAGTGAATGCCCAAAGAAAGCAAGCTTGCGTAACAGAGTCAAAACAAAACATGCAACAAAAACACATTAACACTCAGTCAGATGGTATTCTCTCTTCCAACTGCTGGTTGAAGGAGCTGTCACAACACCTTCTGGGAGTGCGTTCCAAGAATTAGTGGCTGTCACAGTGAAGCAAGACTGTCCAACAATGGTGCGGATTCGTGGCTTCGTCAACTTCATGATATGTCCTCTAGTTTGTATGACAGTCGACAGTTGAAAAAAACTGGTCGACAGGCAAAAGAGGTGACCTTATCCAGATTCTTCAAATTCTGTCTGGTGGACGAGTCTGGATAAGGTCACTCCCAAAACGCCTACCAACAAGGGTTGTCAGGTCAAGCCTTTTCAAACGTTCTTCGTAACGCAAACCCTTCCGTGAAGAACAGTGCCTGGTGACGGCTCTCTGAACTTGTTCCAATCTGAAAATATCAACATTGTAATAGGGTGACCAGGCGTGTACACAGTAATCAAGTTCTGGTCGGAGAAACGTCCCATACAACCATCTTTTATTTGTAAGTGTCCACGATTTGAACATAGACTTTCGAATAAAAAAACGTTTTCTGAGCTTCACTGACTACATGTCAGGGGTGCCCGAAGGGAGGGGGAGGGGGGAGAGGGGGACGTGAAGAGTCTCTCCTCAATGCCATTTTTGGTTGGTATCATCAATATCCTTACAAAACGAACGATAGAGAACGCTTCTTATTAAGAGCATGCCATCAAAGGCACACTAAATAAACCGTTTAAACCAATTATAGTGAGAGTCGATTTGTTTTCTCTTGCGAATACAGCGATCGCTATGGCCACTAATTATCTAACACCAGTGAATACCCCTGCTTAAAGAATACAACCAAAAACCCAAATGTTTTCTTGGCCACGGTTCCACGACGTGTACGCAACACGTAAAACTAGTGGCCGCTTGCGTATAGTTTTGGATCAGCTGCGAAGGCATGGCGTGGCGGCGAACCCCTCTGATTTAATGACGAACCACAACGATGCTTCTATCGATTTCATTTTTAAAACTGTAAGTTTAATTAGACCAATAGTGAACTAAATCAACATTAAAAATATTCAGCACCGTTTGGCAGTTTTATGACACGGGAGGCCTCAAAACCGTTTAGTCCCGGCGTTTTAAATATTTATTTATCCGACGGCGACGTTGCCACACGGCACGACTGATCTGTAGGAACTAACTAGATAAAAAAAAGTAATACCCCAAAAGTAGTTTTAGAATTCGGTATCATCCCCCCCCCCCCCAAAAAAAAAAAAATGTAATGCAGTGGAAGTTGCTTTTCATATTTCTCCTCCCCCACCCTAAAAAAAAAATACTGAAGTCATTCAGTACTAAGTTATAAAGACATTTCGCATGAGGTGATATCCAGTTATAGCGTACATATCAGTCGGGCCGCGTGCCTACGGCAGTGGTCCGTAGAATAATTTGAGCAAGTTACCAGCCATTGGTCGGTTGGTGGTGACGTCAGCCGCTGACGACGGCTACATAGTTACCAGCGATAGGTTGGTAGCTGAATGACGTCAGCAGGGACGTTTGTGGGGGGGGGGGGGGGGGCCAACACCCCCCCCCCAAGTTTGGCCAGTTGGCAAGTCAATCGGCAAAATTACATAATTTTGGTCAGTCTGCAAATCAGTTGGAAAAATTACATTAATTTTTGGCTAGATGGACAATTATGTCGGTAAGTTTCTTATTTACAACGCTCCAACTTTTATCCTTCCTGACATCTCTGGACGTCAGTCAGCTAAAAAAAAAAAAAATAACGAACTTCGTACGTTTGCTGCGAACAAACATCTTTGATTATTTCTAGTAGAGGATTTCCCAGACGGATTCGACACGTTTCGAACTTAGACCCAGAAATGTGGCATAGAATCTGTGTGCAAAATTTGACAGGAAACCGATAATTCGTTCAAACGCTATAGCGCGAACGCACAGACAGACCGACACGCAGACAAACTGTTCAAGCGTAAAAGTCTCAATCGACTCTAATAAATATAATTATAATTTAATGTTGCGCAACAGTATGTTCTACTACATTGGCAAATCCGTTCATTTTTTCCCCAAAACCCCCCCTCCGAATTTCGAAAAAGTTGTACATTCATAGCATGAATTGTTGGGGCCGAATAATCATGCTATGAAATACACAACTTTTCCGAAAGTTGAGGTGGGGGGGGGGGGAAGAGAGAGGACTTTTGAAGATAAAATTGGGGAACTCCTCATAGTGTTGGGTGGAGGGGTGGGGGAGAATGGACACCCCTGCAACTTGTTACATCTAAATCAGGGAAATTATTCGGAAGCTAATGTACTACAACTAACAGACACATAAAGACACACTTAAAAGGCACACACGTTCTCTTAACCAACTAATAACCAATTAACTAATTAACTGCTTCAAGACCGGCTGAAGCTTTGACGCGCCACTAGCTGAAGGCGTAGTACCAGAAGGAGAAAGGGATAGTTTTCCAGTCATCAGGCTTCAAAACAAAATAGTTAGAGCGATGACATTTAAAAAGCAATAGGGTCACTCTTTCGAAAATTATCAACAGCTCAATATCCTGCCCATTCGCCACCTTTATGTGTTCAGATCTTTGTTAAATTTTAGAAAAAAACGGAGCTCATCTTTGCACTCGCCTTGTCACGAATATATCACACTAGGAGTAAATCACTTTTTTACGTTGTACAACTTTTCCATTGTTGTAGCCGTGCCTTAATTTCGTGAAGATGCATGGCTGCAACAATGAAATCATTGTTGGACTAGAGTGCCGTGCAGTCTTACTACCATGAAGACGTGCACGCTGTACCGTGCAGT